>ML798266.1:3846-16050 GCA_009831015.1 Picea engelmannii | reverse complement strand
ATTATTGTAAGTGACAATGATCCTATCTTCACAGGACATTTTTTGGCATATATTTTATTGTTTTGGTACTCAATTGGCTCATAGATCATCTTATCATCATTGATCTGATGCACAAACTGAGATAGTGAACAAATGTTTGGAAGGATACCTTTGTTTCATTGTATATGATAAACAAACACAATGGTTCAAGTGGTTACCCTTGGAAGAATGGTGGTATAACACTTAATTTAATACTACAACAAAAAATACACCATTTATGGTGCTTTATGGATATCACCCACCATCCACCACTTCTTATATAAAAGAAAAATATAAGTTTCAAGCAGTGTAATATCACATCAAGCATCAACAACAAGTTCTCCAACTCTTAAAGGACAACCTGACCATGGCACACAATCGAATGAAACAACAAGAAGATCAACATCCTAGTGAAATAAGTTTTGAAGTAGGGGATGGGGTATTTTTAAGACTACAACCATACAAACAGATGTCCCTCAAGCAATATAATAAGGATAATAAATTATCACTGAAGTACTATGGACCTTATAAGGTGTTGAAAAAGATTGGTATCATCACATACAAATTGGAGTTGCCTGCATCTTCGCGAGTACACACTGTTTTCCATGTTTCATGCTTAAAGAAGGTTATAGGTGAAAGGATTCCAGTTCAAACTATATTTCCAGAACTTGATGAGGAAGGAAAAATAATATTGGAGCCTGAAGCTATCACTGACACAAGAATTTTCCAACTGAGGAATAGATCGATTTCAGAGTATCTCATTAAGTGGAAGAAACTATCTGCTGAAGATTCCATGTGGGAAGATGAGTCTTTTATACAAAAGCATCTAGAACTACTCAAGTGTTGAGGACAACACTTGTTTGAAGGGGAGGGGCATGTTAAGTCACAATTCATGGCAAATTACCCCTTAATTTGGGCATATTACATTAGTATTGTTATTTTATTTATGTTGGCTTGGGTCCATTAGTTGTAATTATACCTCCTAGTATCCTATATATACAAAGGAGACATTTTTATTTGGAATCATCTTGTAATTGTGAATTCATATGATGTATAAGGAGGTTTCCCCTTCGAAGAGGCTTATCATCTGAATTTCTCTCTACTAGCGAAAAAACACCCCTTTTATCTACACCAGGGTTTAGAATGTAGGCAGATTGATTAACTATCTAAAAGTCAATTAATTCTCTATATTACCCCAAACATAACAAATACTCATATGAAGAAAGCAAGGAAAAAAGAGATCGGGTAACTATACCTCTAATTCCACGTCTAGTGATGACCTCCTCGTGCTTGGAAGTTCCACTGACTGCACACCTCCTCCTAGGGATGACCTACATCCAAAGATTAACAAACAGAGAAAAAAAAGAATGTTATTCCATATACAAGTTAGGGTTATATGTTAGAATATCATGAAAAAATCAATAAAAGTATTGAAGACATCATCATTTGGGACGGGAAAATGTAATTCTTTTATTAATAACACATATATTATACCTTTACAATCTATGTCGGCTATCGTTCCACAAACCTAGTCCGGGCTCCTCTTCACCAAGCTCCAAGTGAACCTTGTATGAACTTCTCCTATCAACCTTCCGATCTCTTCTTGGGAAGTGAATAGGTTAAATAGATGAAGAAGGGGCTAATGAGGGAATTTTGAGGCAATTCTCACAAAAGACAACAATATCTTGGGCAAGGAGGGGAAGTGAAATCGGGCAGAGTTTCACTATTCTTATGCTTAGATGTCAAATGAGACTTGTTAGCACCATGATTTTCTTGGCTAAGGTTAGAGGTTTGTCAAAAAATTTGAAAAGTCATGCATGCTAGAATCCATGTTTCTTTTATGCTTGGCATCATCTAACATCTCCAAGGGTCAACTTCAAAAGGAAGGTTTTCATTTATTATTTTCATTTCCATTTGCAACCGCGTGCTGCAAAATTTATTACGCGCTGCTCATAGTGCTTTACTGTGCAAAGGATTCTGTCGCGCAATGTATTTTTGTCGCACAGAGAATTTTTTCATGCAGTGGATGTTTTCGCGCAGTGGGATGTCACACATAGGATGTTGTTGCGCAGTGGTTTTCATCGTGGAGTGGATTTCGTCGCGCAGTGGATGTTGTCACGCATAGGATGTTTTCTTGCACTGAATTCTATCGCACAGTGGATTTTTTTGAGCATAGTATGTTTTCACATAGAGGATGTCATCGCGCAGTGGATTTTCCTGCACACAGGCTACAGGTCACACTGCAAAAATGACTAGTTTAGTGGTCAACTTAAAGATCAATTTCTGACCAAATGGAGAGGAATTTTGAAAATCCCCGAGAGGTTTTTGTGGAGGAAAAACCAAATAATAAAAAATCCTCTCATATTTGAAAAATGTGTCATAGATTGGGAGATTCAAAGGAATCTTTGAGCCCTATTTTTCAACTTTCATGATTTCCTGTCCGAGACATGTTTTTGCGACACATATTTTTGCTATCTGGAGATGAATTTAAAGAAGACGAGAGAGGGTTTTCTTTATAACGAGCTTAAATACAAAAAAATCTCTCATTTTCTAAAAATATTTTTTTATCAGTGAGATACGATGTCATATTTAACGCTTATTTTCCCAGTTTGTTGCGCATTCCGTTGTGTTTTTGTTGTAGGTTATTGTTTCATAGAAAACTTGATGTGCAAGGGTGTCAGAGTGTCTAGCAGTGAAAATGATGACTTATCACAACCTTAGGGTCGAATTTGGATCATGATCAATGATTGTAAATAATATTTCAGTTATGATTATGATTTGGCAAAGTCGGGTTTTCTATTTTTAGTGAATCCGTTGAAGTTAATGTTCTCTTTCAAAGAAAATCGATCCATGATTCTAGGAGGGAGTAGTTTGACCCTAGAAGCCAAGGGTGACATTATTTTTCTATATATGGGGATTATTTTCATGTAAAAGAGTTGGGTTGGCAAATTTAGTAGACAACAACTATTGTATGTAATCTGAGTTTTGACCGGAATTTAATGCAAAAGTCATGTCACTTGATGAAAAGATTCTAGTTGTAGCAGTTGGATGTATTGTGTTTTCTCTCATTATGTATGTGATCCCTGTCATATTTTATTCATATATTTTTCTGTCTATTTCAGAACAAATTTTTGAACCTGTGGATTCGCTATACAACGCCCCTTGTTCGTTCCACTTAGAAAAAACATTTTCTTCTAAAGCTAACTCTGAATTCACCTGCAGTGACACTCCGAGTTACTTCCTGTATTTTCTCCTGCCACACATTACGGTTTTACACTGGAGTGTGTTTCTCTCCTAGCCTTGTCCTCTCAATTATAGTCACTAAGTCATTTGTCCCACCTTTTACTCAGACTGACCCCATAGCCCAAGTCTTACTTTCCTGTGCCAACATAACCAAAACCCATTATATCATAGGTGTTAAATCTAGCCACTGTTTTCAAAGTCATATCCTATGCGGAGACCGTGCCATTTTTGAGAGATCCCTCTCCATATCCAAAAGGCTAGTCTCGGGTGTCAAAGTTGGTTGAAAAAGTTACCTTCATCGTTTGTTTATCAGCCGAACAAATTTACGGAGTGCTAACATTCTGGCGTCGTTGCCGGGGACAGAATTGAATGAAACTTTCCCTAGGAAAAATGACATTGTTTCAGTTCTAAGGTATGAGAGTAGCAGACACTTAGGCACATATTTGTTGTATTTTTGCTCATACGACTCCACACATCAGAAAATCAGTTGAAGGTGATTCCATTGGCAGAAGAATCTAGAGCTAAATTTTTCATGGCGACTCCAATCAAGCTTCAAATGCGATTCAAAGACTCCACTAGAGAATGAGACTTGTTGATAGAGATATGGAAGAGTAGTATGGAAAAATAAGGCACTCGAGCTTAAGTTTAGTTCAAGAAGTACTTTTATTTTTTATCAATATCTTCTTGTCCTTTCCTGAGTTTTTCAAAAGAATATTTCTTCACTTACTGCATTCAAATGAAGCCCAGATATCTACCCTTATATATCCTCCATGGAAAACTATAGGTATACCTCCTTCTTCTTGTATAACTGATATTCACCAATCTCCTTCCTCTAAGACATATGATGTTCATGATCATTCTTGTGAGCTTAATGAAACCAAATTTGAGCTTTTACATTCTGTTCTTAATTCTACACCCTCCAAGATTCAAGAAATATACAATCCTCTTAAATTTCCTTCCATCCTTCATCACTTTCCTCTAAAACATTATAAGTACCTTCCTCGGTTCAATGGAGACCTTGATGGAAAGTCAACTAAAAATCATAATCAGGCCTTTGAGCATTTTATATAAATTTTTGAGATCGAACATGATGATGTGTCTATGAGGGCCTTTTCTCAGTCCTTACAAGGAGATGCCAAAGCATGGTTCAGACATTTGCAGCCTCAATCGATTAGCTCGTGGGATGAACTGAGGGAAGCTTTCCATATATTTTGGGGTGAGATCAAGTCATGGGATCTAATCCTTTGAGAGTTTTATGGCATGAGAAGAATGAAAGATGAAACCATCTCAAATTTCAGTAGGAGGTTTGCTAGTCTTTATATAAACTGCCTAAAGAAGTCCAACCTCCTGAAGTTGTTGCCATGCTCCATTATGTAAAAACCTTTCAATCAAACCTATATTTTCTTTTGATGGAGAGGAAGTCTATGTATTTGAAACAGATGTTCAACAATGCTCACGAAGTGGAAGACAATCTTCAAGCATGTTAGAGGCCGCAAAATCAAAATTTAAAGAGTGTTGCAAATACAAAGAATGATGGTGTAGCAGAAGAACATGAGATTGTGCATAAACAAAAAGCTAATTTACATCCCAATATTTGTCATCATGAGCAAGAAACTAATTGTTTTATGTATTCATTTGTAGACAGTCAAGAAAATAAATTTGCAAATCAATTTGTTGAAGAGAAGGTTGATGTCCCAAGCTTTTTCTTGTTAGATGACATTGTAGATGTTGTTGATTTGCCTATATATGATGAATATGATGATGGTTATGATGTTGACATCCTAGAACAACCAGTTGCACATTATCTATCATAAAATGTTCCTTTTCAACAGTATAATGAGAGCAATCCGCCTACATATCACAGCTACAAAGAACAATATGAAGAAAGTACCGAATCAACTTAAGGAAATTATTTACCTTTATGCTTTGCTTTGTTTAAATTGTTGAAAGAAAATTTAAAGATCATCACTGAGGAAGAGGAATTTTGCTGATGAAAAATCACATTGATTCATGGGAAACAATTGACAAGAAATTGTAGCAATATTCGCATGTGTTTAATGACCTTGTTGCTTGTTATATGGAAGGTTTTATCAATTCAAAATTGCAGCCATTGGTCGAGGATGAATATGAAAATGAGTGTGTTCAGAAATACAAATAAATTGAAAAATGTGCATATGACAACAGTGTAGAAAATGAAGAAGGTTTTGAATCAGGTGAAAGAACCTTGCCATTGTTTTTTGCTTCTTTCAAATTATTGAAGATTTTTTTTTATAATGTTTCAAATCAGAAATCCTCCAAGCATGATTTTGAATATGAAGGACGTAGACTTGCAAATGAAAACTATCTTCCATTATGTTTTTCTTCCTTTGAATTGTTGAAAGTAAATCATGAGATAACATAGGAAGCAAAGAAGTCTGACTGCATTCACAGTGACATTGTTTTACGTGAGAAAATTGTTATCAGTGAAGAGGACCAACAACCTTCTCATACGTTTAATGACCTTGTTGTTGATTACATGGAAAGTTGTTTCAGTTCAGATTTGCAGCCTGTGATCAAATACCATCTTGGAAATAAATATGATGGTAAATCAACATTAGTGTTAGATATGGATTTCTTACCACTAGGGGCTTCATTTCAGCCAGCATTGTCTTCTTATTTAGAAGATTGTTATTTCCAGCAGTCTCAACATATTTTTTAGCCTTTTTGTGGTAATAAACATGTTGAATTACATGAAAACAAGGATGCAGTAGAAGGGGTGAAACATGATTGTTGTTTTATGCACGTTCTGGAGGATCCATTTGCAGTTTTGTTGGAGGTGACAAACAGTCTCAATGTTTTTAATTTTTTGAGATTGGAATTTATACATAAATTTTTGAACAAATTAACAGTAAACAAGCTTTGGAGAAAGAATGTGCAAAGAAAGAAAAAATTGGATAAAGTGCTTGCATGGTTGCATTGGAATTTTGATTTCACTTGATTGGCATATTTTTTAGCAGATAGGGTAGGTAGGAGTGAGAATAAGCTCTGTGCTATGAGCATTTATTTTACCAATTTGTAGTTTTCATTTTCAGCTTAGTTTCAGATTTCATTTTGGAGCACATATAGTTTGGGTTTTCAGCAAATGAAGGTTACAAGTTACAGTTGGAAAGTTGAGTTTGGGAGAAGCCCAATGGATTGGCACCTGGTCTATTGTTCTTTCCTACCTCACAGGGAGGATAGCATCCCCGTTGGAGCCAGCTGTTAGCACCATGATTTTCATGGATAAGGTTAGAGGTTTGTCAACAATTTTGCAAATTCATGCATGTTAGCACCCATATTGTTTTTATGCCTAGCGTAATCTAACATCTCCAAGGGTCAGTTTCAAAAGGAAGGTTTTCATTTATTATTTCCATTTCCATTTGCAACTGTGCGCTGCAAAATTTGCTACATGTTGCGCATAGCACTTTACCGTGCAAAGGATTTTTTCGCGCAATGGATTTTCATCGCGCAGAGGATTTTTTTGCGCAGTGGATGTTGTTGCATAGTGGATGTTGTCGTGCAGTGGATTTCGTCATGCAGTGGATTTTCATCACGCAAAGGATTTCATCGTGCAATGGATGTTGTCACATAGTGGATTTCATCACGCATAGGATGTTGTCGTGCAGTGGATTATTTAATGCATAGGATTTTGTCACGCAGTGGATAATGTTGTGACTAGGATGTTGTCACGCAGAGGATGTCACCGCATAGTGGATTTTCCTGCACACAGGCTACAGGTCGCACTGCGAAAATGACTGGTTTAGTGGTCAACTTCAAGATCAATTTATGACCAACTGGAGAGGAATTTTGAAAATCCCCGAGATTTTTTTTTTCGAGGAAAAACCATATAATAAATACCTCTCTCAGATTTGCAAATTGTGTCACGGATTGGGAGATTCAAAGGAATCTTTTAGCCCTATTTTTTAGCTTTCACGATTTCCTGTTCGAGACATGTTTTTGCAACACGTATTCCTTCCAGCTGGAGATGAATTTATAGAAACTGAGAGAGGTTTTTATTTATAACGAGCTTAAATAAAAAAAACTCTTTCAGTTTCTAAAAATAGTGCTCTATAAGTGATATACTATGTCATATTTAATGCTTATTTTCCCAGTTTGCTGCGCATTCCGTTGCATTTTTGTTCTAGGTTATTGTTGCATAGCAGACTTGTTGTGCAGGGGTGTCAAAGTATCTAGCAGTGAAAATGATGACTTATCATAACCATAGGGTTGAATGTTGATCATTATCAATGATTGTAAAGAATATTTCAGTTACAATTATGATTTGGCAAAGTCAGGTTTTTTAATTTTAGTGAATCCGTTGAAGTTAGTGTTCTCTTTCAAAGAAAATGGATCCATGTTTCTAGGAGGGAGTAGTTAGACCCTAGAAGCCAAGGGTGACATTAGTTTTCTATATATGGGGATCATTTTCATGTAAAATAGGTGGGTTTGCAAATTTAGTAGACAACAACTATTGTATGTAATCTGAGTTTTGTCAGGAATTTAATGCAAAGGTCCTGTAACTTAATGAAAATATTCTAGTTGTAGCAGTTGGATGTATTGTTTTTTCTCTCTTTACGTATGTGCTTTCTGCCATATTTTATTCATATATTTTTCTATCTATTTTAGAACGAATTTTTGAACCTTTGGATTCATTGTACAACGCCCCTTGTTCGTGCCACTTAGAGAAAAAATTTTCTTCTAAAGCTAACTCTGAATTATCTTACAATGACGCTCTGAGTTACTTCCTGTATTTTCTCCCACCACACATTATGGTCTTACACTGAAGGTTGTTACTCGCCTAGCCTAATCCTCTCGAGTCCAGTCACTAAGTCATTTGTCCCGTCTTTTCCTCAGACCGACCCCATAGCCCAAGTCTTACATTCCTACGCCAACATAAACCAAACCCATTACATCATAGGTGTTAAATCTAACCACTGTTTTCAAAGTCATATCCTGCGCAGATACCGCGCCATTTCTGAGAGATCCCTCTCCAAATCCGAAAGGCTAGTTTCGGGTCTCAAAGTTGGTTGAAAAAGTTACCTTCGTCATCTGTTTATGAGTCGAACAGATTTATGAAGTGCTAACAAGACCCCAACACCTCATTTTATATGCCAAAAGGATGGTTATTCTGTTGGGTGAAGGGATATAGCATGTGGATTAGTTGGGAAACCTCCAATAGCCCGTCAATTTCAATGAATTCCTTGCAACTTTTTATTTTTTGCAACTTTTTCAAGTATACGCGGGTTGCAATGGTGCAGCATGCGTATGTACACGAGATGTAGTGGTGCAACGAGCGTATGTACGCGGGAAATAATGGTAAAGGGCACGTACATCTTCTAAAAATTGTTTTTTTAAGAAGAGAAACTCAACATCGCTTTGGAAAAAATTGCAAGTAAGAGGGCCAAGGCCATGTATGAATGTGTAGATAAATTTAGGGTTATAACAGATTCCACCTAATGTGTGAGGTCAAAAGAGAATCTGATGGTCGAAATACATTACAATATCTTCACCAATGTATGAAATCGAGTGAGCTCGAGACCAGAGTTCGGGAGGTGCCATCTGTAAAAGAACAATTGTCTCTCCGAGGTGGGCATACCCATGCTCAGGATGAAATAAATCATGGTTGCCAATCAAATACACTGCAAATCCATGCCATATAACTATATAAATTGTATCCACAAGCAATACATAGCGGATCTACATCTCAAAATGAAATATATACAAATATCGTATCCATCTTTAAGAAGCCAACAACGCCTGATGACTGGAGATGAGGTCTTCATAGCTCGAGAAACTACTTCAAGATCTTCAAAACCCAGGTAGGAGTATAATGGGAGTGCATAACTCACTACCCTAAGGTATTCAACGACTCGTCAGGAAAAGACAAAAGGATCTTGATGATGAGTGTTGTTGGGAAAATCTCCCTACAGACTAGCAAATAGAGTTCAGACTTTGCATGCAGATATGACCGAAGAGAAATTACTTTCTACCTTCATCCCTATATTTAAATCCCCTTTTCTTAGTGAATGCATGGAAATCTCAACCTACCTCATTCCCGACGTTTGATGTCAATCCTCCATTGTGCTTGATTACTTGTTCGCAATACTCCTTCCAAAGTTGACCTGCATCCAAGACAAGCAACAACTATGCATGCATACTATTTATATACTAACGGGTTAGAAATCCAAACATATACTGATCAAACTATAAATAGTTCATGAATTGGGATGAGAAAAGCATTTTCTTTATTACTTAGAATGAGTCAACTTACAAAAGTTGAGATCGGCCACTGATGCTTGAACCTGATCTTGGGCTCCTCTTCTTCTGTCCTCCAACTATTTTGCTTTGAATCTCCTTTGACACAAGGAAAGGCTAAAGGGTTGGGACAATGGGAATACGTAAATGGGAAGAGTTTCTTTACTATATTTTTCCTCTTTTCAAATGGGACCCCTACCCCTTCTTTTATAGGCTATAAGGAGCTAGGTATTTGGATGAACCCTCGGCCATGCATGGCCAGGAGTTTCAGTTAACTCACCCATAGATTTTGTGCTCCGTCGGAAACTTTCCTTTTTCGTGCTTTTGTCGGTCCATGCAGGTTGTTTTGGGTCAGCCAGCGTGTACATGCATGCAATAATGGATTAGGGTGTGTGGGCCTTTATAAAAGAGGATTTTCAAAGAGTTGTTCAGCAGTGCTTTGGCAAAGAAGGGATATGAGTTAGCCTAATGTCAGGTAAGCATGTGTGGTGCAATTTAGGGTTATAACAGATGCCCCCTAATGTGTGAGGTCATAAGAGCATCTGATGGCCGAAATACATTACCAATCTTTACTGATGTGCCAAACGATTGAGCCCAAGGATAAGGAACCGAGAGGTGTGGTCTGCAAAATAACAAATTTCTCACCAAGGCGGGCATACTCATGCTCGGGATAAAATAGAATCATGGCTACCAATCAAATACACTGTATATCCATGTCAAATAACTATAAAGAGTAGCCACAAACAATACACAGCAGAGCTACATCTCGAAATCAGAAAGATATACATATAGAGTATCCATCTTCCAGAAGCTGATTCGGCCTGATGGTTGGAGATGAGATCTTCAGAGCTCGAGCAACAACTTCAAAATCTTCAAAACTCAGGTAGGAGTGTAATATGAGTGTACGAATACACTACCCAGAGGTCTTCGGTGGCTCATCGGTCATGGAATTGATAATCTTGATGATCAGACTGAAGGCTTCAGTGATTTCGAACAAGGACTTGATTGGATATTCAGGATGGCCGGGTATGAGGACAAGAGACATATTGCAGAGGGGCCAACTCAGGCTTGGTGACAAACTTCTCTTGAACAATAGCATGACAAATGATGAGACTCAAGCAACATGTATGTTAATCATAAGTCTACGAAGAAGGAGGCAACGCAAACTCTCCATATGTTTGGAAGGGTAACCAAATGGTGGAGGACACAACTCTATATAGCGAGAAAAAGCTTCCTAAGGTCGTACTACATCCCATAGTCTGATGAACAAACAGACAAATGTGCTTTATCCAAGGGCGACTCATTATGCTGCCAATAAAGAAAATACTTTTCCCCTCCTCTTTTTGCGGTATATTTGATTTTTTTGTTCTTTTCAATAATTGTGGAAAAAGAATAAAGGAATATTACGTTACAAGGGAGGAACGAGTGTTGCAAACATACAAGATCAAGACACAAAGATAAGGCTGATGTTCTAGTACAATGATACTCAGAAAAAATCCTCTGGGGTCCAAAGGTGTTAATATGCAGAAGAAAACTGTTACAAGGCTGGCATATAAATATGTAAACACGGTTAACAAAACACACAATGGGAACGTCCTTCGATGTAAGTTTAACGAGCCTAGAGAAGGTAAGCTCGGTGGTTTTTCCATATTTAGAGAGTCTAAAAAATCAGAAAAGGAGACTCCATTGGGATACCTTTTTCGAAGATAGTCTAGTTGGTTCGAAAAAGGGTAAACTAGCACCGATTAGACGTCGATTCAAAACCATTTTAACGAGTGTGACAAAGACAAGATTACTCGACTATTTTTTCGTTTTTAAGGAGTCTAAAAAAAGCTTAACTATGGACTCCATCAGGAATGTTCTTCTGGACCAATTTAATGAGTGTGAAAGAATAAGGTCACTCGACAATCTTTTCAATTTTAGTGAGTCTGAAAAGAGCTTAACTATGGACTCCATGGGGGTTCCTTCTTCGTAAGTTTAGTCCCTCAGGCCCGAAAAAGGGATAAAATTATACCTGAGAGTACTCTTCTATAGAGACAAAGTTCCATAGAGTATACCTTTGTTCATACAGTTGACTGTCTGGACCGAAAAAGGGGTAAACTACCGCCAGACAAACGTGACTTCAAATTTCAGTTTAACGAGCGTGAAAGGCCATAAGATCGCTCGATAATCTTTTCATGTTTAGAGGGTCTGAAAAGGGATTAAAAGGAGACCCGTTATTTTTTGGGAGTCCTGAGGGTGAGATCAAGAGTGAAGAATAATTATGAAAATGAGGCTCAAACTCATATTCAGGAAAGACTATAAGGATTCCCAAGCCTACAGTGTTTTAGAGACAGCATGGACACCATAATGCAACCAGGACCTACCTAGGGCATCCATGTTCTGGTAAGATCTACTGCAAATTTGTGACACTTATAAAGAAGATATGATGGTTTCATGTCACAACCTAATGGGATCGATCCTATGGCAGAGGAAAAACACAACGAGACACAAAAGTCGGGGTAATAACCTAACCTATATGCTCAAGTTGATTCTTGGAAAAAATTTCATGGACCGTCAAAATTTCCTCAAAACCCAAAAAAATTGTCCCAATACCCAATCAAATCCCTCCCATATAACTCCTGAATCACTCTAAATGGTTTTTGGTATAAAGAAAATGATAAGGGAGGC
>ML798265.1:202525-213591 GCA_009831015.1 Picea engelmannii | reverse complement strand
GGTTGTTAAGACTTGCACATTCAAGTCATTTTTCTAGGTTCTTGGTAAACCTTTCCAAGGAGGAAATCTCTGTGAAGAGATCTATTCCGGGGCATTCCTGGAGACAGATAAGGGGAAAAAAATTCCCGAGAACGGACTGGAAGTCTGACTTGGTTCAACTTATGCATAATTAAATTCATTTATCAACATAAGCCATGCGTAGTTTTTCTGTTATAAGCATACATCTACCATTTCTTATCAAAACAATGCACAAACATTCTTATACTGTAATCATTCACAATTTCACAGTTTATGAGCATATATGTTAGCATATGAATTTCAAAATGCAATATGTAAAAAACTTATCAGTAATAACACCAGAAGTGAGTGCAACTGCTGAGAGGGGTGCTCGTTTCCACCCAACCGTAGGCTTAGCGACTCCTAGTGGATTTACCACTAGCCACCCTCGAGCTGAGACCACGATTGTGAGACTGTGTCTCTGCTTTCCAGTGACCAAGAGAAAAGGTTGCAATCCTTCCTCTCTGCTATCACTCACTCTGAATATTGCCAGAGTTCTCCCCTCGCGTCTTCCCTCGTCCAATCGCTTATACCCCACGCCTTATCCTCTTGCGAGGTTGCGTGTGGCGCGATTTCCCTCATGCTGGTCAGTCATGATGGCTCTACGGATAGGCGGTTCACCTCCCCATACCTCATTAAGACATCTACCTACCAGCCTACGAGTCATTTAATTCAGGGCCAACGAGCCACTTTTGGTTCTCCAGGCCAGTGGAGTCCAAATACGGTATTAATTCTCGGTGGAAGTTAACACCACCTTTCCAGGTGCCTTCCACCGCCATCGTGGTCTCTTTTTCTACACATCCCCTCTCAATAGTCCTGCAATAAAATTCAAAATGTTATTCACATTCATTGACCTTTTCCTCAAGGTCCATTTACATCACATATTCACATTTATGAGTTTGCCATAGTTCTTGGCGAGTCCCATTATTTTTACAAACTGGGGGAAACAGGGTGTTACATTGCCATTTAACCCACTCCAATATCTGTATCCTACCAAGAAGTTCCAGATCAGAGTAAAGGACATTTAAGGTCAAAAGATTCCATATCTGAGAATTTTCATATACCCGACATTGCTTCGCTGCCAGCGGGCCTGTTCAGTACCCCGAAGAAGTTATCTTGGCATCATGCATGAATTTACCTGCTGCTAGCAGACTTGTTCAACATCCCGACGAGTTTACAAGAACTTCCCACAGCTCTCTGAAGATTTATTTAATTTTAAAGATATTTAATCAAGCGGGGTGACGCTGAAAATCCTGATATTTTGGACATATTTTAATAAATTACAGACCTTGAGAGAATTTTTTAACTGTCCTTCATTAATATCTAGAGATGGTTTATTGGTAGACCTACCTTCGAAGGCAGGAGGACACCTTTGAGTTGTTCTCTTAAGGAACAGGGACAACGTAAGAAGAAATGGATAATCATGAAAAGCTTTAATTACATATTGAAATCTAGAAATGTCTTTCAGGCAACAAGCTTTGTTCAACATGGCTGTAAACTTCAGAGGCATATCATAATTGATGTTTAAACAAACTTTCAGCAGTCATTTTAGAGGAGAAATTTTTCTGTTCTCTTAATATGAATAGTTCATGATGGAGGTATATGTATTTCAAAAGTAAAGACTGATAATCATAAGGGAGAAATCAAAACCAAAACAACAAAGAAAAATGAAAAACAAACAAAGGAAAAATATTTACACAGTGTACACAGGGTTGTCATCAAGTGAAATACCTTTTTAGAGCTTTTCCATTCACCGGATAGGTGTCTGGCTGTCCCTTTAGACTCTGTAATCTGAAAGAGCTGGGACCCAATTTCTTAGCAATCAAAAACGGTCCTAGCCATAAGTTCTGAAACTTCGTATGCTCTCCCTTTCCCTCATGTGGTTTGTCCCATTTTAGGACAATGTCACCTACTTCAAAGTTCCTGTTAGAGGCAGAGTTGGAATCAAACCATATTTTAACCACAAGTTGATGCTGATCCAACTTCTGTTTTGCTTGAGCCCTCACTTCTTCTAGTTTTAATAATGCGTTAATTCGATTCTCCAAAGGGGGGCAGTCATCTTCCTGTATTTTCTGTGATAGCTGCAGTGAGGTAAGAAGAATATGTGGTGGCAGAATTGCCTCTCTGTCATAGACGAGAAAGAAGGGAGAGTTACCCACAACAGTTTTTGGAGTTACTCTATCAGCCCAGATTGCGTTTAACAATGCATTATGCCAATTTTTGTGGTTTTCAGATACCGTTCTCTTGATGATTTTAATCATATTTTTATTAGTTGATTCTGCCAATCCATTTCCTTGAGGGTAATAGCTGGCAGAATATTTTAATTTAATTCTTTTTTCTAGAGCGAACTCACTCATCTCAAGAGACGAAAAATAGGAAGCGTTATCGAATACTAGGCAGTCAGGGATACCAAAATGAGTAATAATATTTGAATTCAAAAAGGAAATTACCTAACTGGTATTTACAACTTTTAATGGGGCAGCCTCGGACCACCTGGTGAAGTAATATGTGGCTGTTATGATAAACTTATGTTGCTGAGAGGATGGCGGATTGATTAAACCTATAATATCAAGACCCCACTGCTGAAAAGGGGAGTCTATTGAAACAGGCTGCAAAGGGAAGACTGGTTTCTGTATTCGTCCGGATGCTTTTTGACAAATAACACACTTGCGACACAAGGCATGAGCATCTTTAAAAAGTGTAGGCCAGTAATAACCTGCTCTTAATACTTTATGGGCAGTGGTATCTCCACCAAAATGCCCACCATCTTCTCCTGCATGCAATTCTAATAAGACCTTTTCTGCTTCATCTTTCTCAAGACAACGGATTAGTACTCCATCAAAATTTTGACGAAACAAAATACCATTAATCAATTGAAAGGATACAAATTTCAATCTTAGCGCTCTTCTTTTAGTGGGATCTAGGTGACGGGGGGCTGACCCATGTTCAAGACATAATTTTATATCATCATACCAGGGGCTAACAGGGTTTTGTGCACAACAGATTAAATTTTGGTAGTGTTGTCCTGGGTTTGACATATCATTTTCCTCTTGCTGTCATGTTGCTAAATCAACGACTAACTTGCATAGCCCTTGACCTCTCACTATTTGTGCTGGGGTGATGTCTATGCCATACTCTTGTAAGGAGGTGATCCAGTTCGCCCTCTTTTCGCCTAGTTCTTTCTGTACTAACATATTTTTGACAGCTGGGTAGGGAATGATAATTTTCGTCCTAGATTTCAAAAGATAAGATCAGAAGTGCTTTACTACTTTAAAAACAACATAGACTTGCTGATCTACTGCTGGGTAATTAATTTCTACGCCTTTGAAAGATGAGCTCATAAAGGCAATTGGGACTTCATTGTTTTCAACGTTCTTTTGAGTTAGGACAGCAGCGTAGGAGCGGTCAGAAGCAAATGTGTAGAGAGTGAATTCTTGCAAAAAGTCGGGGCTCATCAGAGAAGGAGCATCTATTATGGCCTTTTTTATTGAATTAAAAGCTTGGTTTTCTAAGGGTCCCCAATGATATTGTACGTCCTTTTTTATTAAGTTCTGCAAAGGTCTCACCATTTCTGAAAAACTGGGGACGAATCTCCTGACAAAGTTTATTTGGCCTAAGAAATACTTCATAGAATTTTTTGACGAGGGAGGGGGGAGTTTCGAGATGACTTGAGTCCTTTCAGGGTCGATAATCATCCCTTCACTTGATACAATAAATCCTAAGATCTTACCTTGTTCTACTGCGAAGATAGATTTTTTAGGATTCAAGGAAATGTCGTACTTACGACATCGCTGTAGAATGGATCTTAAATGAGCTAGATGATCAGCTTTGTTTTTCAAGAATACAGTAACGTCATCTAGGTAAACTATGACAGATTGATTGATTAAGCCTCAGAAAGCGATGTCCATCGCTCTCTAGGAAGTGGCACCAGCATTAATGAGTCCAAAGGGCATTTTCCTATAAGCATAGGTGCCCCATGGAGTGCGGAAGGTAGTTTTAAGTTGGTCTGGAGGAGACATCAGGACTTGGTTATACCTTAAAAATCCATCCAATAAAGATAATCTTTCAGAACCAGATACCTGTTGAAGGATCTGTTCCATGGGAGGGACAGGGTAGTTGTCTTTGTCAGACGCTCGATTAAGATTTCGGAAATCGATGCATAGTCGGATTTCACCACTCTTATTACGGACAGGGACAAGATTAGAGACCCATTGTGTGTGCCTAATTGGGAAGATTATCTTAGCGTTCAGGAGTTTATTTAATTCTTTTTTGACAATAGGTTCGAGTTTTGGGTGCATTTTTCTCAACTTTTGTTGAAACGACAAGGTTTGGGGTTTCATAGGAATGACGTGTTGTATGATGTTATGAACAAAGTTTTTTAGGTCATCATACATCCAAGCAAAAACATCTTTGAATTCCTTAAACAATTTAATAAACACCGCTTTCTCTTTTTCAGAACACCCCACCCCTAAATTAATGCACTGTGGATTGTCTTTAGTTCCCAAATTTTCTTTTTCATACATTAAAAAGGAACTATTTGTTTTACAGTTTACTCATTTTTTGAATTTGTCTTGAAGATCATAATTTTTTTCTAATCTAACTACAAATTTAGGGATAGAATTTACCATGTCCGATGAAGATTCAGGGGATCTCGGATCTGGTATTACCGTGAAGTCACGAAGATTCTCGTCATGAGTGCATTCGTCGATCACTGCGCCTTGGAAAGTTTCTTCCATATGCAGGAAAATAATAATTTGTTGATCGTCGTCGAAGACTCTCCAATTCGTGATGTTGTCGGGGACGGATGGCTTGAACAACAGTTTGACGGAGAATGCATTCGGGGACAAGCCTTTTGCAGGAAAGAGTTTCGAGGCTACATTAGCTAACAAGTCAGATTCCAAATTATTCAATCTAGGAATAGAATTTATGTTAAAATCAGAAAACTTGTTCATCAAATTCCATACCTCAGATTGGTAGCTTTTAAGATGCGGAGATAAATAGTGGATAGAATTTCTTACCTGTCTAACCACGATTTCTGAATCGCCAAAGACAGTCAGATTTTGAACGATCATATCTAATGCTTTCTTGAGGCCTTGCAATAAAGCCTCATATTCTGCTGTGTTGTTTGTACATTCAAACTCTAATCTGCATGCAATCAGGGTTTTGTTACCTGCTGGATCAATAATCACGCAGCCCGCACTAGCTCCTTCCTTGGATTTTGACCCGTCAAAGTAGAGAGACCATATTTGATTTTTGTCAGGTGCATGAGACCATTGGGTAGAAACTGTTGGCTGCATATATGTCACAATTTCAGACTGTTGCTCCAGGTTAGTGATAGAGGAAGTTTCGGCCATGAAATTGCCGAAAAAGGTATCCATCCCTTGTATTTCGGGTGAATCGGTAGAAGGTGTAAATGGTTCATTGGGATCATTTAAATCTGTGACTGTGAACTTTAGGTAACGTTCACGATTTACCTTGATTTTTTTGGGCTTTCCATTCTCGGGCAACCACAAGTGAGACCAATCCGTCGTGAAGTATCCGTGTAGTTGTTCTGACCAGTCTCTACTTAAAAACAAACCATAAACTTCTGGAATATCTACAACAATAATATCAATTACTTGATGAACTTTGGGGTTAGAGGATAATCTTATAAGCACATTCCTTAATTCGCCTATAACTTTAATGCTGGTTCGATCAAGTTGGATGATATTTAGGGTGGATGGTTCAACTTCAACATTAATCTTCTGACACACAGACCACGACATTACGTTGGATGACGCTCCTGAATCTACCATACAATTATGCACGTTCCTATTAAAGATTTCAAAAGTTAACAAAAATGGAGGTACATTTCTGCGAGCACTAATGGTGGAAGCTTGTTGCTTTTTACTTGCAGCCTCTAAAACTCATTTATCTAAATTTGTTACATTATTTACATGAAGGTCTCTCTTCTCATGAGGATTGTTGTAACAGAGTTTGAATTTTTTCTCCTTAGTGTCTTCGTCCCAATGTGTCTAAGAATTTCATCAAGCTTATAAATTAACTAGAGGTCTTATTCCATATTATATATAACTCACATCAGATTGGCTGAAGGACTTGCGGTGCAACGAGTGGAAATTGGTTGTGATGATGGTGCTATGCGCATCTATGTTGTTCGTGACTCAGAAAAAGGCATGGAATATTACATGTCCTTTCCGAGAGTTAAAGGAAAATTTTTTAGTGTTGTTTGGAGTTTGGATGCAAAGAAATATTTGCAGGAGGTTCCGATGGTTGCATTTGGTGTTAGGATATCACTACATTGCACAAGGTATATAGGATAACAACTGGTTTTGATAACCAGCAACCGGGTGCATACACATGATGTTAGGGCTTTGACCGTGGCAACACCTGAGATATCTGAACAAGGTAATTTGTTGGGTACTCCAAGTCGGAAGAAATGCAAATATAGAAAACCATCAGGGAATTTTATTGCATTTTCTGATCATATTAAACCCAGGTTGTTTGAATTGAAAACGAAATTGACAACATGCATCATCAGGTGGTCTAAATATATTATTGAGAATCGATATATTTTCCGGTGGGTAGTTGTGCAAGGGGTTTTCACATTGAAAGCTATGTGTCACGATCGTCGAAATTTTCGGCCGCTAACATTGACTAGTGGACGTATGATCAACGAGTCCATAAAAGAAGAATGATGCCAGGAGGCCATTCAGAGCTTTGCTGGATAATCAGTAACAAGGATGTGGTGGCACAAATCATATACGCAACTCTTGCAGGAGATATGGCGGCTGCTTATTCTCGGGAGTTGCCTCGATATGGACTCGAAGTAGGGATTACAAACTATGCTGCAGCATACTGCACTGGTTTCCTGCTGGCACGTCATGTTGAAGCAGCTGGAAATGGATGATGACGTCGAGAGACATTCTAGAAACAGCAAAAAAATGTCCATAATATATATGTTACGCCAGAATCTCTGAGATGCGTTTTATTATTTTCCCAGCCTCACACAGTGATAGGCGCAGTAAAGAAACACAACATTTCCAGCGTCTATTCAACAAACGAGTTTGGTTATTAGTAATGTGATTGGTCAAATGAATTCTGCATTTAAAACTAAAATAAACCTACAACGATTGAAGAAACAAAGAACTGAAGAAATGATAAACACGTGCCACATGCACGAAACACCACCAATCACGGGATTTCGGGGTTTCAATTATTGTTTTTCATACTACGCCTTGTTCTCCGAAAGTCCGAAAGATGAGTTCTTGGTTCCGAGTTTTTGGTTCCGCATATTGAAGAGTCTTTGTTTAAAGACCCTGGAGCTCCAGGCAAGCCGCTTTTTCCATCTCATCATGTGGAAGAGAGAATTGTCAGACTAGATTCAGTTGTACAAGAGGAGTTGGCCATTGTTCAAGAAGAATCCTCCTTTGGAAGTGTTCTAGATTTGGATATACTGGGAATTAGTCTTTCAGATGACCCTTTGATACCAGAGGTTGCTATTGCATCTTCGCGAGCTATAGATTTGGTAGCTTGGACTAATGCATCGGAGATATCTTCCATTGATGTCGACCGACAATGTGCATGCTCGATATTGTTAGCAGGGGTGTTCAAGAGATGGATATATGCTTTCTATCGGAAAAACAAACAAACAGATCAGGAGGAAGAAGCCTGGGAAGCCACCAAAAAAGCATGCGGTGGTTTGCACTTCTTAGCCATCCAAGATTCCCTGGATTCAGATTCTTGTGCTGGATTTTGGCTTATATTAGACATGCCCAATCCACCTGTATGATATCCAAGGCAAGGAAACACTGTAATATATTTAAATGGAAAGAATTCTTATGAATTTGGGTTTTAGGAGTTTGTATTTATTTGGGAAATGACTTACCCTTATATCGGTGGTAGACAAAAATTTAAAAGAATTCATTCATGTATGAATAAGCTGGTCTGCACGAGAATGAAAATTATACTGGGATCGACGCATGGTTTGCAGTACATGCACCATGAACTCATACCTCCTGTTGCTATTATAGACTTGGACTCAAATGCAGTGTACCTGACAGAAGACTTCTCGCCGAAGTTGGTAGACTTTGAGATATGGAAAACCATATTTGCAAAGAATGAACGGAGGTCAATCTTCAGGGGTACTGCAACTGTGGCTCGTGATTCTGTAGAATCTTCGGAGAGAGATGCAATAGATATTGAATTGAACTTGTTTAGCTTTGGAGTGCTGCTACTGGAGATTATCACTGGGCGATTTCCATATTCCAAGGACCAGGGATCCTTGCTTGACTGGGCACAAGAATATTTGGAGGTCCCTGAAGTCATTTCCTACTTGGTTGATCCTTCACTCAGACATTTTCGTTATAGTGACCTCCAAACATTTTTTGAGGCGGTGATGCTCTGCATTAAAGCTGACCATACAAAGAGAGCATCCATGAAACAGATCGTTAGTATGCTTGAAGCTGGTATGAACCCATCATATGAGACTGCGGATCTAAAAGAGTCTCCTCTGGTGTGGGCAGAGGTCACACTTCTATTGTAATTGTATATAAGGGACCTGAACAGAACGCACTGGGAAATCTATTAGTTTTATTTCAACTACCAGATAGCCACCACTACAACTCATCTATATGGAGGAGGATCTAATGCACTTACGGCTATAAACAATTTGCTAGAAATTAGGATTTGAGTAGTACTTTTAATTTAGTTTTAATTAGTTAAAGACAGTTGAAGTTAGTTAACTGTCAGTTATGATATGAGGCGGTTTCAACCCCCTTGAGAGAGGAAATTTATATAGAGATGCATTCATTGTAAAAAGAAGGGGGGGGAAGCCGGGAGAAATCTCTAGGGCAGAGAGCTCCTTTTGGAACGCAAATTTATTTGGAGAACCAGGGATGGAATTATACACAGTGACACATTTCTTAATATCATGAGATTCATTACGGTCATTTCTTTCACTATGTTCTTCTTTTTGTCATTCAATCTATCTGTTCTTTTATTGACTGAGTTAAAATCTGTCTGGAATTCATTTTATATGCTCCTTTCACTCAGTTAATAAGAGTTTTGTTTTCAATGGTGACTGGTCAGAATTCACTCCAGATAAGTGCTCTGTATTTAGCCATCAACCTTCAGTTTTTCTTCCAAAGTCATAGTGGAAATTCATCCCTGATAGATGCTTTCACTGTGATGGCCCTTTCCTTTCTTTTTCTGATATTAAATCATGATTATTTATAGTTGAAAGAAAGACTTACTTTGCCTCATTTTCTGCAAGTAATGTGATCCTTGTTATGATCTCCTTTCTGTGGTTTTCACTTGACTCCATGTCCAATGGACTGTTTTCCTGGATCAACCCCCAACTTGATTAAACATCTTTTCTAATAAGAAATCTGGCCTTCTCACTGTAATCATTGAATATTCCTGAGTAAAGAGCCCTTGGCTATTTAGAGAACTGTCTCTGAGTGTATTAGGTCAGAAGTGCACTCAGAATCAATTTTCAGGGTTTGGCTTGCTGCAACCCAAGTCAAGTTCTGAACAATAAAAAAAAAAATATTTTTTAAAAATGTGCTAAGGCTTGGCTCTATTACAGCCTAGAGTCAACTCTTGTGACAACAAGGATCAGAATTATTCTTAGCAGAGGCCTTCTAAGGAACTTTTGGGTTATTCTAAAAAACTTTGTTACTTCTTGGATTGTCGTTTTTTCTATTCTCTGCGATATTCTGTAACATTTTTTGTAGCAGAAACGAGAATTTTAATAATTCATAAACAGAAATGTTAGCCCTTAAATTTTTTAGATCTTCAACTAAATCATAATCTAATCTTGGGTTGGCAAAATTCTGTTTAGTCTCAGTTGTTTTAGACTGTTTTTGGGGCAAAGTCGTAGTGTTTTCAGAAGAAGGCTTGTTTGTTGTCTTACTCCTAGTATTGTAGGGATGTACAGTCTCGAAATTAGCTTGAAAAATTCTATCCGAGAAGTGTCCAAAAATGTTCAGAGAAGATTCATCTTCTTCAACTGTCTCTTGTTCAACTACTTCCTTAGGGATCTCAGGGGGCATCAAGTTATCCTGGGCTTCTAGAATCGTTTGAATAGAAAATTGCAGGCTTTCCAGATTTAAGCCTTCGGTATTTGAATTAGGTCGGTTGGTGGGAAAAGGCTTCCTAAACGGGGGTTTGTAAGGCACTTTGCTCGAAGAAGCTTCCTCAACTGTCCTTTTCAAATCTATAACTTGATTTGACAGTTTTTGAATGAATTTTTGTAAGTTTTCTAGATCTGAGCTTTGAAGTTGTGTTTTGTTTTGGGCAGGTCTAGGGAGGATTTCGATTTTCTTTTTGGAAGATGAACTAGTCTCTATTTCGTTGCTAGTAGTGTCTTTTAAGCTGAGGATGTCTTTCTCAATCTGACTAGCCTCGTTGAAGGCCTCTAACAACGTGTCTTTCTTAGATCTCTTTACCCAAATGGCTATACTTTGATGTAAGGCTTTCGTATAGTATGCTATAATAAGATTCTCAACAGGCATCGAATCTGTAGGGATTCGGTTCTTTAGTGTTAAGAATCTTTGGTTAAAGTCTTTGATTTTCTCTTTGGGGTTCATTCTTAAACTAGAAAGCTCCATGACTAGAACTTCTGGGGACTTGTCATCTCCAAACTTCTCAAGAAAACAGGATTCAAACTTCTCCCATGACACGATGGTATGGGGCTGTTGGGAAAAGTACCAGGTAGAGGCATTTCCCTCAAAAGTATAGGGGAAAAATATATAGACTACGTCTTCATGCTCGACATTACGGAGTCTAATGGCTAACATAAACTTTTTGATGTGATTTTCGACGATCTGTTTAGAGTCGGGGTCAAATTTAGGGAGCCACTTCTCTGGATGTTTGGGTAAGGGATGCTGAGGCCTGGGTACGACTACTGCATCTTGGTCGAGCCAGGGTCTGGTAGGATTGTTTTGGTTGGCCATTGGTGTGGGCAGTGTCGAAGGCTGGGATGAGGAAGTGCCTTCGTCAGAGGATTC
>ML798265.1:174540-195829 GCA_009831015.1 Picea engelmannii | reverse complement strand
TTCTGAAAACAAGAAGATACCTTAAACAGACTGCTTCATCAACAAGTAAGATTTATCAACCCAAATCCACACAGTCAAATACTAAGGGTCTACTTGAACAGTCGAATACACAACTCCTTTTCAGAGAAATATCCATCGAGTTGGTGTTACCCGAATTTAAAGCCGAAATTTTTCCAACTATCTCCTTTACCAATAGAGGTAAAATATCTATCTCACTTCCTGCCTCAATTGATGTTTCATCAGTTCCCAAAATTCAGTCTACAACCTCTCAAAATTCAGAAGAATGTAATGTATACCTTGACTTGACTCCTATTAGTTCTCCTGTGTACACATCCTGTGAGTCCGAAGAAACCAGTCATCTTTTTTTGGTTCCCTATTTTTCAAATTTCCTGTCTCCCGATGGTCAGTTCTCTGAAACCATTTCTCTTTATCCAGACATAATTGAAAGGTCACCACACACCTTTAAAAGTCTTCTCTATAATCTCCAAGTTTCACCCTCTAAATTATCAATGGTTGCGGCCAGAGGAGGTAGTGTTGTCGGGGGAGGAGGGGGCGGTCAAGTAACACCCCCACCCCCTAGAATATTTTCCAAAGTAGTTGCTAGGTATGCCCCTTTGGTCCTCCCAGTCCTTCTACACGATATACCTGAAAATTATATGAAAAACCCGCTGAAGTTCACTAGGGAAGGAGATTTGAATGCTACTAAACACATCAATTTCTTTGATCAATTTGATGACATCCTTGGTCTTGAACATGAGGATGTTTATTCAAGACTCCTAGTTCAAAATTTCGAAGGACAGGTGAGAAACTAGTTCCGAGGACTCCCAGCATGATCCATAAGATCATATGATGAGTTAGAAAATGATTTTATCAGACAATGGGGAGAAAGGAAAGATCATATTTATTATCTAACTGAGTTTGGAGCTTTGAGAAAGAAAAATTTAGAATCAGTTCTTGAGTTTACCCAAAGATTCAATAAATTATATAATAAAATTCCAGCTGAGGTTAAACCTTCCCAACCTGCAGCAAAAGTAACTTTTGTTGGGGCTTTTGATCCATATTTCACTCTACTGTTAAGAGAAAGGAGATCTGTTGTCCTCACTAAAATGCAGGATGACATTGTAGTAATTGAATCAAACATGATGGCATTGGGAAAGTTAAAAGATAAATTTGAAACGACAAATAAAGAAACCAAACAATATAGAGAACAAGAAAGACCCTCTAGATCTGGGAGGTCTTCGGAAGATAAGATGGATGACATGGCGAGAATAATCAAAGAATTGTCGAATAAAATATCGAGAATGGAATTGGACCAATAAAAGAATGATTAGTTCCCTAGAAAGGATTTTAGAAGGAATCCTAACCCTCAAATACAACAAATACAAATTAAGAATGAGGAACAAAAGATTCAAGTCCCCTTTAAGAATGAAAATTTTATAGGAGGAGAAGACGTGCAAAATTTTGAGGAGTTAGAAGAAAATATAAATAATATTGGCGATGATTATCAAGAACCTTATTTGACTAGAAAGGATTATGAAAAATAATTAAATATAGAATACATGTCTGAAAATGACAAGAATAGAAATATTACAGAGGATTCAGCCTATCAAGGAATCGTTGATAATATAATGGCCAAACTCCAACATAAATACAATCTAAGGCCTAGAGACAAGAATATCACGACCACCCCACGGAAGAAAATTCTTCCGAGAGGGGAAACAAACGAGGCAACTTCAAAAGATGTTGAAAAACAGACTGCTAAAACCAAGACTATCGATACACATTCTACCAAGACAAAGGCAGTAGAAACACCAATTATTAATACAAGTAAAGCAGAGGTTCCCGTGGGTGAAACAAAAACATCACAAATTAATAAACCAGAAAAGAAAGGGATAGAAATCCAAACCAGAGAAGTTGATAAGACAACGGTAAATTTCAGTCTAGAAAATGAAATTAATAAAATCAAAATCCCTATACCTCTAGTTGAATTGGCAAAAAACCAAGTATACATAAAGAAAATTGCTAAAATGATTAATTTTTCAGATAATGAAAGTCAGGATGACATTAGAAATTTAGAAGACGATAAGCCTAATATAATTTTTGGTCCACATTTTGAAGGTGCCAGAGATACTGCCACCCCTTTATATATTACGCTAATTGTGCATGATCACTTGCTCTGTAATTGCATGTTGGATTCTGGATCTTCTCACAATGTAATGTCCAAAGGCATTATGGATAGACTTGGTCTTGAAATCACTCGACCATATGGATATTTGTATTCTTTCGATTCGAGAAAGGTTAAATGTGTAGGTATGATAAACAATTTAGTAGTTAAACTTGCACAGATTCATGTAAAAAGTGTTCTGATGGATGTGGTGGTTGTTGATATACTTCCAAATTATGGCATGTTGTTATCTAGGTCTTGGGGTGCCAAACTTGGAGGATCCCTCCAACTCGACATGAAATACACCACAATCCCGATCTTCGGTGGACAGTTCACTCGCTTGTACAGAGAAACAAGGTTGGTGTTTACAGTAAGTGATCCGCTAAACCCAAATAACTACCCTGTTTATATTGCAAACCAGGATTTAGGAAATTTTATTTTATCCATTGATGATGATTTAAATGAATGTAAAGAAGAAAATTGTATAGAAAAAGAAAAAACAGAAAAGATAGATAAAGATGTATATAGTTTTGGAGTTTGGAAAATGTATTTTGATGGTGATTCATATTGTGAAGGAGAAGGAGATGGAGTGTTGTTTTTGGCACCCGACGATGAGTTCATTATTCCTTTTTCTTACAGGTTACAGTGGGACATAGATTACACTAACAATGTATGTGAATATGAGGCCTTGGTCTTAGGATTAAAAGCTTCCAGGAAATTAAAGGTTAAGAACTTAGAATTCTATGGTGATGTTGAATTGATCATAAAACAAATTAATCATCAATACCAGGCTAAGAACCCAAGGTTGATATCTTATATGAATTGTTCCTGGGATCTAATTAAGAATTTTTTCTCATTGTTTAATGTTCATTACATCCCTAGAACTGAGAATCAATGGACAGATTCATTGGCTAAAGCAGCCTCAACATTTGTGCCTCCTACGGTTTTCAAACTTAAATACCATATAGAGATGAGACATAGACCTTCCATACCCAATAATATTCAACATTGGCATTTTTTCGAGGATGATGAACAAATCGGGAAATTTTTAGAAACGGTGAATGACTTTGCCGAAACACATATCGACCAAGAAAATCATAATAATTCCGCTTGAATTATACAGGAAGGGGAATATCCTCAATAATTTCATAATAAGATTGCTAATCATCATATGCTTATTTTGAAAAATAATCAGATCCCCAAAGGTTTGATCCCCTTAGAAATTTTATTTAATCATGACGATATTCCTTTGAAGTCCACTTTACATCCTCCTCCAGAAGAAGTTGAAGATTGTGATATAGGCACCAAAGAAAATCCTAGGTTGGTAAAATTATCTAAGTACCTTCTTCCTGAAATAAAAAGTAAATATACTGAGTTGCTTAGACAGTATAAATATGTTTTTGCTTGGTCCTATGATGAATTAAGAACTTATGACACCACTATAATGGAACACAAAATTCCTTTGAAGCAAGGTGTCAAACCATTCAGGAAGAAGCTCAGACAGATTAATCCTATATTGTTGCATGTGATAGAGAAAGAGGTAAAGAATCTTATGGACGCTAAAATCATTGTCCCACTCAGATACTTCGAATGGGTGGCTAATTTAGTTTCGATAAGAAAGAAAAATGGTGAAATCAAACTGTGTGTAGGCTTCAAAAACTTAAACAGATCATCACTCAAGGACAATTATCCATTGCCTAAAATGGATCACGTTTTAGAGAAAGTAATTGGAGTGAATAGAATGTCCATGATTGACGTATTTTTGGGATACAATCAAATTGCAGTACATCAAGAGGATAAAGAGAAAACTGCATTCACTACCCCTTGGGGTACCTTTATGTATGATAAAATGCTTTTTGGTTTAATGAATGTAGGAGCAACTTTCCAACGAGCTGTGGACATCTCCTTTGTCGGTGAAAGAGATAAGTTTGTTGTTATTTATCTTGATGATCTAACTGTTTTTTCTAAAATCTGATGCAGAACATCTCGTAAACCTCAAGCAAACTTTCAAAAAATGTTGCAAATTTGGTTTGTCTCTGAATCCCAAGAAATCTCATTTTGCAATGCAAAAAGGTAAACTCTTGGGCCACATAGTTTTTTGGGATGGAATTAAAATTGACCCGAAAAGGATTGAAGCAATAAATATTATTAATATTCCTAGGAATAGAAAAGAAATTCAATCATTTTTAGGAAAAAAATAAATTTGAAAAGATTCATTATGAATTTTGCTGAAATCATAAAATTGATTACAGATATGCTTAAGAAGGAAAGAGAGGTAAAGTGGAAAAGCAAAGCCAAGGCATCATTCAAATGTATTAAGAAGGTCATAGGTGAAGAAACAGTACTGGCAAGTCCTGATTATTTGAAATAATTTTTTATTTTTTCATTTGCTTTCGAGCATACTATTGCAGTCGTATTGTTACAGAAGAATGATGAGGGTTTTGAGCAACCAATTGTGTTATTTAGTAAAAGTCTTAGAGATATAAGATAAAATATGATATATTGGAAAAGCAAGCTTATGCAATGGTGAAAATCGTCAAAGCTTTCAGAAACTATGTACTACATTCAAAGATTATTGCTTATGTACCCACCAGTTCTGTTAAGGATATACTGGTTCAACCCGATAGCGATGGAAGGAGAGGCACATGGTTAGCCAAAATTCAGGAGTTCGACCTGGAATTTAAACTGACAAAGCTTATTAAAGGCTAGGGCTTGGCTAAATTGTTTTTTGAATCAAATATAAAATCACTCAGAATAAATCATCTGCAGGAGTACGAAGGAATTTTAGAGATAGACGAACTTGATGTTACTGTGCCCACAATTGAAATTTTAGAAAAATTCTCTTCTTCAGCTTGGTACAACGACATTGTTTCTTATCTACTGACCCTTCAGTGCCCTAGTGACCTAAACCCATCTAATAATAGAACATTGAGTTTACACACTATAAAATATTGTATTGTAGATGGTCAATTATATTGGAAGGATCCCCTGGGTTTCTTACTGAGTTATTTAGTAGAATCCGAAACAGAAAAAGTTGTAAATGAATTCCATGAAGGAGTGTGTGGAGGACATCATGATTGGAGAGAAATGAATTATAAAATATTAAGAGTTGTATATTATTGGACGAAATTACTCACTGATGTAAATGCTAAAGTCAGAACTTGTAACCCTTGTTAGTTGTTCACAGGCAAGAAAACAATTTTGGCATTACCTTTAGTTCCAGTTAAAACTGAAGCTCCATTTCAGCAATGGGGTCTTGATTTTATTGGAGAAATTCATCCACACTTGAGTGATCAACATAAATGGATTCTGACTTCTACAGAATATTTTACTAAATGGGTGGAATCTATTCCTACGCGGAACACAACAGACGCAATAGTGATCAATTTTTTGGAGGAAAATATTCTATCAAGATTTGGCTGTCGTCGAAAAATAGTTATTGATAATTCTAAGGCTTTCAAATCCATGGCCATGATAATTTTTTTTCAAAAGTACAATATTGTGCTAGGACACTCTACAACCTATTATCCATAGGGCAATGGATTAGCCAAGTCATCTAACAAAATCCCGATCACTATAATTAAGAAAGTACTGACTGAAAATAAGAAAGCATGGCACATTTAAAATATGCTTTATGGGCCAACAGGATAGGCACAAAATGGTCAATCGGAATGTCTCCATTTCAGATGGTATATGGTACTGACGTTATTTTACCCATAAATCTAGCGCTGCCAGTAATGAAACTTTGGAAAGACTCAAAAGAAGAGCCAAATGACATTACCAAGAGGATAAATCAATTGATTGAAGTTTAGCAAAATAGGCATGAAGTAGATGAAAAACTACAGAAATATCAAGATAATATGAAATCCTTATTTGACCAAAAAGATAAAGATAGGGAACTTCTACCTGGTGATTTGGTTCAAAAATGGGAAGACAGAAAGAGGATGCTAGGAAACATGGTAAGTTTGATCAGATCTGGTGTGGACTGTACAAAATTACATCCTCTGAGGGAAAGAATTCATTTTTGCTAGAAAACCTCGACGGAAAGATTCTTAACGCCCCTGTCAATCGGTGGTACCTCAAGCATTTCATGCAGTAATACGTTCCGAACTCTCATTGTACATACCGGTTTGTTTTCATGTTTTTTTATAGTTACCTTTCTTTCGGTTAGTTTATTTTTACTGTAAATACAAAAAGGTCAGTCAAATAAAAATATAAATAAATAAATATTGAAATAGACAATAAGTAGGTTTCTAATCTACAAGAGTTCCTGACAGCTATCATGTTTATATTATTGTATGATACTTGTCGATAGCCAAGAGACTTGAGATATCAAAAAGGTGACATGCATAGATACTCACGTTAAATGTCTCTCGAAATAGGTAATAAACTAATAGTTTGCTTGGCTGGAAGTATAAACAACTTATGAGGTATGGATTTATGTATTAAAAACTTAAGTTAAAATTTTCTAGGAGATGTTAATGAGTAAGAAAATAATCTTATGTTTACTAATATCATCAACAAAACCTTTAATCAGAGAAATGAAAGCAACTTTTAATTATTAAAAAAAATTCTCTGGACGAAGTAAGTAAAAAAACAAAAAGAGCAATACAAAGAATTCAAGGAAAAGTTTCAAGAGTTGAGTAAGAAGTTGGTTTAAGATTAATTGTACCTACAACAGAAAATATGAAACCTCTTTCTTTTCCCTTGTTCATGTTCAAGATTTTCCTTCACATGATTCTTAATATCATCCCATGAGCTTCATAGAGGAGAAAGGTCTCGCCTTAACTTTGGAAACTCATAAACAAATCTTCAAAATGAGAATAGGTAAATATTCTTATAATTCTTCTAACTTCAACTGAACCTAAAGTATGTTTGAGGTTAATCCTAACTATCTTAGTTCTTCTAACAAGATTAAACTGATTAGTTTTTCTCAAGGAAAGTCCCTAAAAAAAAAAATCATAAGAACTCCCCTTGAGAACTTCCTTGAAGGAGAAGATGTTTTGAAGGTCAGAAAAGGATTATTCCAAAGTAATAAAAGTGAGTTGACATACATCCGTTGTTAAATTATAAACAGATGTCTTCCCAGGTATATTGCATACCAATTGATTGCCCCCACTTCATGTTTTGAAACAAGACAAATGGTGAAAGGAAATTCATAAAACGATTGCCCCCATCTAGTCAAGAAGAGATGATGAAAGGAAAATCATTAAATGATTTCCCTCATCTCAACATTTAAATGTTAAATTACTAATTGAAGTGGTGAAAGGAAATTCAATGTGGGAAATCTGATAACTTCACTGGGGTACTAAACATGCTCGCTGGTAGTGAAGCAATGTCTACATATCTGATAGGCTATTATACATGAATTATAAGATGTTCTGGTAACTATTTCTCTTTTTTTCTAGATCTACATTCTAAGCTAATGGGACTCCCTAACTTGAAATATTGGAATTCCTTCACCTTGATGCGAAAAAAATCAAATAAAGCTTGGTAGAACAATTAAGGTTGTTTTGATTATCTTATACAAATCTGAGGTCAGTTTTAGGAAAGGAAAACCATTATAAGCCTAACTTGAGAGCACCAAATGATTTAGTTTTGAAAGTTTTCAAAGTTAAGGATGAAATCATAAAATCTTGTTTTGTGTTTTCTTTTAGAACGTGTTTCACAGAACTACAATAATTACTCCATTTACCCAATAAAGGCACTCGGTGTACATGTTATTCTCCTCCCGCAAGGAGACGAGATCCCTAGATGGGGCCTATGTTGAAATATATATATTTTTCTAAACTTTAAACTAAAAGAAGCTTCATTTTTGTTTAAATAAAAAACAAGAACAAGACCGCACTGGACACCACCGTCGAATGAAGCCTTCTAATTAATCCAATGGTCTAAAATCTTTTTAAATATTGGATCCGCCCTTGGTTTAAAAAGTCAAAACACTAAGATAGCTTCCAAAGTATCGGGTTTCAAGGTTTCGCGATATAAGCAGTTTGACATACAATGAACTCTGAAATCCCGATATACGAAGTCGTGAAAGTTAGTTTAAAAATTAAACCGAGTTAATTAAAATGATTAAGACTATTTAACGATAATTTAAACTTATTGTAATTTCGTGTTTCAGAAATCCTGCCTCAAACGACAACTTAAAATCCCGATATACAAAATCATGAAATCCTTATTTAATTGCGATTAATTAAAAAAAAGGTTAAACATACTTAATATAATTTTAACCAGTCACATTTTTGGGAATAAGGGAATTATCACTCATCACGCCCAAAAAACCTTGAAGAATGAAGTCATGAAAACATTAAGTTCTTAAGCATGTTTTAAATTTACCTCTAACCGAAAAATTAACGATATAAATTGATTTTTTTCGCATATTCACGTTTCGGGATATTTCAATGTTGTTACGTTCAAAACTCTCGGTCGTGAATCGTCGAAATTTGTTAATATTTATTATGGATCAATGGAAATATTTTATAGCATAAGGCGTGTATCTCCAATCGTACTCTTCTCATTAAAACAAATAAATTCATCGTCCATATAAGCATGCTCGAATTAAGGTAGACCGAGGGTGAATAAAAGTTTCTATTTCAAATTCCATTCTCACTTTTAGCAAAGTAGTAAGTTTTACTCAAGAAAATCTTACGCCTTCTCCCCTTTAACATGTATTCTCTTTTTATCACAGGCATCATGGCACCCAGGAAAATGTTGAAGAAGAGTGATGAGGCCGGTGAAGGCTCAAATCCGAACTCGAACATTCTGTCTAATACCACACCACATGTTGTAGATTCAATCAGGTCCAGGATGCAGATTTTTAAAATCTTGGAGCATGAAGTCATTAATTTCCCAGATGATTCTGGAGACTGGTGAAACATATATATTTCCCAGATCCATCACTTTCTTGTTTTCTTAGATTTGGCTTAGTGAAATAACTAGCTTTTTGCATTCTCATTCTCTGTAATAGGTAACATAACTCTGAATTTGATATCATGGCTCCACGAAAAGCACCTAAAGCAGCTGGTGAAAGTTCTGGCCAGAACGTAGACATTATTTCTGATACTTTTCCCAGAAGTATAAACATAGTTAAAACATGGACGCAGGTGTTCAACACCATACAATACGAAGTGATAAACTTTCCCGATGATTTAAGCGACAGTGAAAAGGATAATTTATCTACCAAATACAAGATTATTGCTCAAGCAGAACTGCATATGATAGCAACCAGGCCGAGGATTTTAATTTACACTGACATGATTGGATGGGCACCGGATCATGTAGATATCTTGAATCGAATGATATCCCAGATATCATTGTAATGAACATTAACCGATGAGAAAAAATTATCGATTATATCCCAGGCACAATTCCTATAAGATCTCACCCTTGGGTTCTTAGCCTGGTATTGACGATTAATTTTTTTTATGATCAGTTCAACATCACCATAGACTTCTAAGTTATTAATCTTTAATTTTATGGCAGCTTCTAATCCTAAGACTAGGGCCTCATATTCACATGCATTGTTAGTGTAATCTATATCCCGCTATAATCTATAAGAAAAAGGAATAATGAACTCATCGTCGGGTGCCACAAACAACACTCCAGCTCCTGCTCCTTCACAAGATGAAGCACCATCAAAATACATTTTCCAAACTCTAGAACTATATACATCTTTACTTATCTTTTCTTCTTTTTCTTTTTCTATACAATTTTCTTCTATATATACATCTAAATCATCATCAATGGATAAAATACAATTCCCTAAATTCTGATCGACAATATAAACAGAGTAGTTATTTGGGTTCAGCAGATCACTTACCATAAACGCCAACCTTGTTTCTCTGTACAAGCGTGTGAACTATCCTCCGAAGATCGGGATTGTGGCGTATGTCATGTCGATTTGGAGGGATCCTCCATGTTTGGCACCCCAAGACTTGGATAACAACATGCCATACTTTGGAGGTATATCAATGACAACCACATCCATCAGAATGCTTTTTACAGGAATCTGTGCAATATTAACTACTAAATCTTTTATCATACCTATAGCTTTAACCTTTCTTGAATCAAAAGAATACAAATCTCCATATGGTCGAGTGATTTCGAGACCAAGTCTATCCATAATGGATTTGGGCATTACATTGTGAGAAGCTACAAAATCCAACATGCAATTATGGAGCAGGTGATCCTGCACAGTTAGAGTAATATAGAAAGGGGTGACAATATCTCTGCAACCTTCAAAATGTGAACCAAATTAGGCTCATCATCTTCTAAATTTATAACATCAACCTAACTTTCATTATCTGAAAAATTAATCATTTTAGCAATTTTATTTCTATATACTGGATGTTTTGCCAGTTCAACCAGAGGTATAGGGATTTTGATTTTATTAATTTCATTTTCTAGACTGAAATTTTTCGTTGTCTTATCAACTTCTCTGGTTTGGATTTCTATCCCCTTCCTTCTGGTTTATTAATTTGTGATGTTTTTGTTTCAACCACAGGAACCCGCTTTCCTTGTATTAATAACTGGTATTTTTCTTGGCTTTATCTTGGTATACTGTGTGTCAATAGTCTTGGTTTTAACAGTCTGTTTTTCAACAGCTTTTGAAGCTGCCTCGTTTGTTTCCCCTCTCGGAAGAATTTTGTTCGGTGGGGCAACCGTGATATTCCTATTTCTAGGCCTTATATTGTATTTCTATTGGATTTTTGCCATTATATTATCAGTGATTCCTTGATAAGCTGCAGCCTCTGTAATATTTCTATTCTCGTCATTTTCAGACCTGTATTATGTATTTAAAGATCTTTCATAATCTTGTCTCGTCAAATAAGGTTATTGATAATCATCACCAAGATTATTTATATCTTCTTCTAACTCCTCAAAATTTTGCATGTCTTCTCCTCCTATAAAATTTTCATTTTTAAAGGGGGCTTGAATATTTTGTTCCTCATTCTTAATTTGTCTTTGTTGTATTTGAGGATTAGGATTCCTTCTGAAATCCTTTCTAGGGAACTGATCATTCTTTGATTAGTCCAATTCCATTCTTGAGATTTTATTCAACAATTCTTTGATTATTCTCGCCATGTCATCCATCTTATCTTCCGAAGACCTCCCAGATCCAGAGGTTCCTGCTTGTTCTCTTTACCGTCTAGTTTCTTTATTTCCCGTTTCAAATTTTTCTTTTAACTTTCTTGATGCCATCATGTTTTATTCGATTTCTACAATGTCATCCTGCATTTTAGGGAGATCAACAGATCTCCTTTCTCTTAATAGTAGAGAGAAATCCGGATCAAAATCCCCAGCAAAATTTACTTTCGCTACATGTTGGGAAGGTTTAACCTCAGTTGGAATTTTATTATATAATTTATTGAATCTTTGGGTAAACTCAAGAATTGGTTCTGAATTTTTATTTCTCAAAGCTCCAAACTCAGTTAGATAATAAAGATGATCTTTCCTTTCTCCCCATTGTCTGATAAAAGAATTTTCCAACTCATCATATGATCCTATGGATCCTGTGGGTAGTCCTCAGAACCAGGTTCTCACCTGACCTTCGAAATTTTGAATGAGAAGCCTCGAATAAACGTCCTCTTGCTCAAGGCCAAGGATATCAACAAATTGGTCAAAGAAATTGATGTGTTTGGTAGCAGTCAAATCTTTTTCCCCAGTAAACTTCGGCGTATTTTTCATATAATTTTCAGGTAGATCATGGAGAGGGAATGGGAGGACCAAAGGGGCATACCTAGTAGCTACTTTGGCAAATATTCTAGGAGGTGGGAGTGGTACTTGACCACCCCCTCGTCCCCCAACACCACCACCCCCGGCCACAACCATTGATAATTTAGAGGGTGAAACTTGGATATTATAGAGAACACTTTTAAGGATGTGTGGTGACCTTTTGGTTATGTCTGGATAAAGCGAAACGGTTTCAGAGAACTGACCATCGGGAGATAGGAAATTTAAAAAATAGGGAACCAGAAAAATAGGACTGGTTTCTTCAGACTCACATGATGTATACACAGGAGAACCAACAGGAGTCGAGTCAAGGTATACAATACATTCTTCTGAATTCTGAGAGGTTGTGGATTGAATTTTGGCAACTGATGAAACGTCAATCGAGGAGCGAAGTGAGATAGATATTTTACCTCTATTGATAAAAGAGACAGTTGGAAAATTTTCGGCTTTAAAATCGGGTAACACCAACCCAGGTTCTAGGGTTTCGATTCTATCGATGGATGTTTCTCTGAAAAGGAGTTGGGTATTTGACTATTCAAGTAGACCCTTATTATTTGATTGTGTGTATTTGGTTTGATAAATCTTACTTTTTGGTGAAGCATTCTGTTTAAGGTATCCTCTTGTTCTCAAAATGTTTTCACGATCGGATACATGCAAGGTCTGCTTATCTCTGGATTCTTTCTGGTATTCTTTCGATTAAATGTCATTTCATTAATCATGGATTCACCAAGTGAAACATAAAAATAACCTTATAAAATGTTCAATCTTTGATCACTATCAAAGAAAGAAGCTTACCAATGTCATTTTTCCCAGGGAAAAATAAATTCGTTTCTTCATTCCCCGAAAACGGCGCCAAAAATATGTTGTTCCTGAGTTTATACTTAAGGCTTCAAAGTATAATGTCAAGGCATCTGAAAATATAAAGAGAGTTTTTAATATGAAAAGAAAATCAATTCTTTAGGGAAAGAAGCTATGGTTGATTTCTGAGTTGTCTTTTCCTAGCTTCCCAACGTTCCCGGACACTTATGTCCTATTCAATCACTGCCCATGAACGTTCAAGTTCAACCCGGGTGTTAGTAGTCTCTAAGATGGTGTTAAACAAGGTTAAAGAGATGTTGGTCTGATATGTGAGGCCGAGCTCAATATTAGGTTGTCTTGCAACAGGTACAGTCATGGAGAAAAGGAAGTTAAAATATCTATTGTTTTTATGTTTGCTTTATCTATTTTCAATTATATGAGAAAAATTCTTGAAATTGAATTAATGGTATAACAATTTAGAGGTTGTTTTCCGTGTTTGATTCAAATTTAAAAATAATGAATGTGATGAAAGAAAAACATAAAGTTGTTAAAAAAAAGTGAGGCATCAATCACAGAAGAATCTCACTCTAATACAGAAGAAGAAAAATGGATGTGAAACCTTTAATGAAGCATAAAATGTGGCAATCTAACTAAATCTCAGGTATTGTGTTTGCTAGTAGCAAACACAGAGGAAAATCTATAAGCAATCAGATAACTAAATAAACATATAAACACAATAGATGTTGTACTAAGTTGTGATTAAGCGTTCATCAAAGGCATATGAATAAAGAAGTTGGAATATGAAAGAACAAAAGAACACATAACTCAAGATTGACTAAATATGGAGTCTCTGGTATGCATTTGTCTTAATTCTCGAAAAGGAGAGATCTCTCTATTACAATCGGCCAAAAAAATCCCTCTATAAGAATTTTGAAATTATATTTATACAAAAGGTTACCAACCCTAGACGGTTGGAATTCACCTTACTCCTAGATGCTAACGGTTACAAAATAAATACTTGAACCATTTCTCTTGGTTACTTTATTTCTCTCTCTCATACCGGCAGAACGAGCATGCATGTGTTACTTCATTGATTCTTTGAGGTACTTCCTTCACCTAGCTCACGACACTCAACGCACCTGCTTAGAAATTGTACTAAAATTCTCTCAAAAATAATCTTGGATGATCCCTACCTTAGAAAATAGGCTTTGTTGTAGTGCTTCCAGCTTCTGATGCACTTCCAATGCTTGGGCTTGAAACACTGCTATATTTACAACCTGGATTTCAATAGAACTCAATTTAGCTTGCAACTGCCTTACGAATTCTTCTTGTTGTATGACCTGCCCTTGACTTGCTTGAGAAGTCTTGTGTACTTCCTCAAGATCAGATTTAAGTTGTTGAATTTCTTGTCTGTCTTTGGTTCTATCCTGCTTGCGTCCTTTGTTGACCTCGTTTTTTATATTATTCTCTGTATTCGTTATCTAATCTCACAGTTGATTTATCATCTGATTCCTCTGCCTTATCCTTTCTTTCAGATTATCAACAAAGAATAAGTTGGTCGTTGCAAAATCTCCCAAAGAGCCTGCCACCTCTGTAGAAAAATCTTCTTCTTCTAAATTTTTCCCATCTAATAATACTCTGTGCCTTTTTACCATTTCACCCTCTCTCATGTGCATTTATTTCTTCACCACGACCTTTCTTTTCTTACTGAAAAAGAACTCGATGGGAGGTATCTCCTCGACATGGATAGGCGTGAAATCACTTATGAACATTGCCTCTGTATTAGGGTTTCCTCTGGTGAACTGTAATGGCGTGACAACCTCAATGGGGTTGTAGATTTCTATGGATAACTTTTTCATGACTTCTTTAGTAGTTGATTTCTTGGGTCAAGGCGGCGGTCTATCTTCTCCTTTATTTATTATTGTCTCTTCTTTATATTTTCCCCAGTTGTCTAATATTTATGTCTCTGGAATATTTCCCTTTTGAGTTGAGACCTCAACTTTCTCCAGGTTTTCCAAGGTTTCTTGTTTGGTAGAGCTTCCAGCTTCTGGATTTTGGGTCTTTGTTTGTTGTGTATCTGGATATTTTAGGCTTTTCCCTTGTAATACTTTGGGTAGGCCACTTATTCAGTGTTTTTGGAAATTGTAAAACTCATCCATTTAACCAGGTAGCAGAGATCGAACTCGCCTCAAAACTTGTTGGTAAGATCTTACCCCTCGGAACATTTCGTCTTGAGGGGACTCATCATGTTCATACTTTTTAATATTGCAATCAGCCATATGGTTTCCCACGACCCTCTGTGGGTCATGCTTCTTGAATTCAATGTTAACCAAATTTATCTCTTCTAAAGATGCAGCCTCCACCTTTGAGTGACCGAAATCCAATAAGGAAAATGAACCAATAGACAAAGGAAAAGATGGTTATACCTTTTTCTGCACGGATTTTAGCTCTTTGCTAATCCCACTGAGTACAGTGTGTCATGCAACTTCACGGCACACCAGTCTGTCTGGTAAAAATTGCGGTAATGCATATGGAGGGACCGAGTAGTCAAAAACTCTAATATAAGAGAAATGTTCCTCTATGTACCAGTCCGCCACTTTACCCAAGCTAACCATAACCTTGTCTGAAATTCTTGGCGGTGGGTGACCAAATATAACAATATGCATCGACACCACTACCCAATTATAGATTTCATAAAAGAAATATTTTGCCTTGTCTTCCCAGAGCTTTGAATGGCAATCATGAATTGGTTCTGCACTGTCTGGAGTCCAACTCCATCTTAGCAGCGGGAAAGGCATCATGAAACAGATAGCGTCCATAACATAAGTTGACATAAAGAACGAAGTTGGTTTCCCTTTGGTTTTCTTCATTTGGTATTCTGAGATTTCGCTAGCCATATTATCTGAGAATATCTTTGCCTAGTCAAAAGAAAATCCTTCCACCATCTAGTGAATAATGGGAACCCGTGGTAGAAATAAATGGGTCGCGTTCTCTTTTCCAAAAATTCTGCACATCATCATGGCTATATAAATGAACTGTGGTTCAAGTGATGAGATGGAATATACACCGTGAGATTCACCTATGAACTTTTTGAGGCGTGAACATCAGTCTTTGATCAGGTCGGAAAGACTCTTTCCATACAGATCACACTCCTTATTACTAAAATTCACTAGAAAACTGGTGTTATAAATGAAGTTTGATGTTGCAGACAATTTATAGATAACTGTATGTGTTCTGGTCGAAATGACCCAACAACTACTTTCTGAGAGTTGAATATCGTTCGAGTCAGGATATCTACATGATCCAACGCCCATCCAATCATGTCGATGTAAGGTAAATGCCTTGGCCTGGTTGCTATCTTATGCAGTTCTGCTTCAACGATAATCTTATATTTGGTAGATAAGTTAACCTTTTCATTGTTTCTTGAATCATCGGGACAATTTACCACTTCGTATTGTATGGTGTTGAACACATGCGGCTAGGTTTTAACTATGTTTATACTTTTGGGTGAAGTATCAGAAATAACGTCTGTGTTCTCGCCAGAACTTTCACCAGCTACTTTAGGCGCCTTCCATGGAACCATGATATCAAATTCAGAGTTATGTTACCTGTTACAAAGAATGAGAATGTAGAAAACTAGTTATTTCGCTAACCAGCTCTAAGAAAACAAGAAAGTGATTCAGAACTAAAAATCTTCTTTTCCTTAAACACATAAACCATGCATAGACCTTCACTGAAAAAGTGTTTAATTCCTTTAATAAAAAATATTTGGGCATTAAAATCTGATCTTATTTGGATTCATTTCCCTAAATCAGATATTAATGTCATTTATGGTCGATATATCGGGAAAAGTGCAGAATTTGAATGTATCTGAGTTAATTTTCAACAATAGATTAATTAGAGTATAATCCTCATTTAGTACCTTAATTAATCATACCTATCACTTAATCAAGTTTTGGCATTTTGGGTCTCGGGGATCTTTAAAGAATTTTAAACTAAGACTTACGAAACATGAAGTCCCGATAGGTTTTAATTAACTATAATCATATTTAACTCTCTTAATTAATCACGATTAGTTTTAAAATGTCAGGGTTTCGGGTATTGGGACTTCAAATCCTTTATATGTAAGAGAATCCCAAATCACGAAGTCGCGATGAGATTTACTCTTTTTTAATCATACTTAATCATTAATGATCCCGTCTTAACATTTAATTCTTTCGTGAGTTCAGGTATCGAGACTTCGAAGATGCTTAATATTGAACCTTCGTACTTCGCGAAACCCCGACTCCTGAAATTTCAAAAGCAAACCTTTATATAGATTGATTCATTAATTGAAAAGGAGGCTCCATAATCTGCTAATACATTTAAACTGTTGGATTGATTGGAGGACTTCATTTCGACGGTGATTATCCAAATGCATTTTTGTGCCTTTTTTTTTTTTTTTTTTAAACAAAAATGAAATTTATTTTAGTCTAAGGGTTAGAAAAATATATATGTTTCAACATAGGCTCCATCTAGGGATCTCGTCTCCTTGAGGGATGAGAAGAACATGTATACCGAGTGCATTTATTGGGTAAATGGAGTCATTATTGCAGTTCTGTGAAACACATTTTGAAAGAAAACACAAAGAAGGACTTAGGACTTCATCCATACCTCCGAAAACTTTCAAACCTTAATCGTTCATCAATCTTGAATTTAGGCTTTAATTACTTCCTTCTCTTAAACTGATTTTAGAATTGCTTGAGATAATCAAAACAACCTTAATCAATCTATCAGACTTTGTTCGGTTTTATTCGCATCAAGGCAAGGTGATTTTAATGTTTTAAACATGGAGTCTCGTGTTAGATTAGAATGTAGATCTAGCCTGAAAAAGGAAATAGTTGTCAGAGAAAGTTATAATACATGTATAACAGCCTTATAGATATCATAGAAATTGCTTCACTTCCAGCGAGCTTGTTCAGTACCCCGGTGAAGTTATCTAATTCCCATATTGAAATTCCTTTCATCACTTCAATTAATAACTTTGCATTTAAATTCAGATATAATTCTCAAGGTGTTTACGCCACCACATCATTTAATGAATATATGGTCTATATAGCCATGATGTTATGTAGACTATTTGGAAGGAAAATCCCTACTCATTTCCCGGTGGAATGGGTATCAATCATGCATGAGGTAGTCAAGGGTTTCATTTTCGATTAGGCTAAGATTTTGTTAGATAACCTAACCAAATAAATTGTTGAGTACCAAATGGCGAAGTCAAAAGTCCAACATCCATCTTTTTATATGTCTGTGTATGTCATGGATGCCATTTGTTACATACCTCCATTTCCATTGATGAATTGGAACTGGAACCCAACCTACACAGAACCTATCCATTTTTATCATTCTAAATTATGGGAAGAAAAGGTGAAAGATTTCTTTTATGAAATCTGTCATGATGTAGTGATTCCTATGCATCAAACATTATATGGTTATCCACCCCCTCGGATTTCAGAGAAAATTATGGAAAACCTTAAAACAGTTGCATATTGGTTTATTGAAGAAAATTTATCTTATATCATAGTTTTCAGATGCTCAAGTCCCCCTCATGCTCTCCCAAAGTTTCTACCTGACAGACTAGTGTGAAGAGAAGTGGCTTCCCAAATGATAATAGGAGGCATCGACAAAGAGATAAAAGCAGTTCAGAAGAAATTATGGCCAAATTTTCCTCTACAGGTTGGAAGGTTTTCACTGTTAAATTTTGGCCATTCCAAGGTAGAAGATGCAGCATTAGAGGATGTTAAACTGGTGAAGGTCGAGTTCAGAAGGCATGATCCATATCAAATTGTGGGAAATCACCAAGATCAATGAAATATCGAAACATATGAGTATGAAGACTCCCCCTGTGATGACATATTCAAAGGAATCAAAGCTTATGAGGAGGTACTAGACAGAGTCCAAGCGTTACCCCCTGACCTACAAGCCAGCTTTTTCACTGTCCAAAAACATAGATGAAGTGGGTTTCCCAAGATACTACAGGGAGAATCGATAATCACTCATCCAGAACAAGGAATTATACCTCCAAGTTTTGAACCAAAGTCCTTTGGTAAACATACTACTAAGGAAACCGCAAAGAATCCTAAAGTGTCTTCACAAGGATTAGAAACTTCGCAGGTAGAACATCCAGAGTCTGAAACAGAGTTTAAATCCAAGACACTTCTAAAAACGAATCAAATGATACTCCCTTTATCATCAACTACTCCTGTTGATACCTCCAAAAMAACAGACGAAACAAAATTCACAGAGTTAGGCAATCCTATTACAACATTAAACCCTTTACAGTCAAGTTTTTGGACTCCCAGTCTCGAAGTTATATACATAAGCGATCTTACCCCAATATCTATTGAAGAGATACCTTCCTCCGAATTMTTTTTCAGTAAGAAGAGGAAAGTTGTGGTGAAACAAGAAATGCACCCAAAAGAAGGTACAATGGTCAAAAAGCACAAAGTATTATTACATGGGCAAAATTTGGAAGATGAAGATTTTGCTACAGATGTGGCAGGATCTTTGGGAGCTTTTGCAACGACCAAATTATTCTTTGTTGATAATCTGAAAGAAAGGATGAGGCAGAGGAATTAGATGATAAGTCATATGTGAGATAAGATAATGGATACATAGAATAATATCAAAAATGAGGTTAGCAAAGGACTTGAATAGGCTAGAGTCAACGACAGACAAAAAATTCAACAACTTAAATCTGATCTTGAAGAGGTACACAAGACTTCTCACGCAAGTCAAGGGCAGGTCATTCAACAAGAAGAATTAGTAAGGTAGTTGCAAGATAAATTAATTTCCACTGAAAACAAGGTTGTAAATATAGCAGTGTTTCAAGATTAGGCACTGGAAGTGCATTAGAAGCTAGAATCAACACAACAAAGCCTGTTTTCTAAGGTAAGGATCATCCAAGATTATTTTCAAAAGATAAATCAATCATTAGATAACATTGGTTTGAGAGAAAAAGTGGCTACTGGTACCTTGGCTAGAGAAGAGGTACCAATAACTCCCAGATTGATTGTCGTAGAACAAATCAGGGGTGATATAATACTAATGACATGGGAGGCCAATATAGATGAGAGTAAAAGAATGGCCAAAGAAATAAAGGAGGATTGTGAAGAGGCTTTTGATTTGCTAGATAAAAAATCACTAGGCATTGGAGAGGATGATTTTTCTGGAGTACTAGGACAAATCAATGTTATAAAGCATAAACTGGATATCAAAGAAAGATTTAATGAAGCTCAGATTGAAATTTCATAGTTGAAACAGGTTGACGTCGCTCAAATGGATAGATGGATGGTAAAGCCAAATTTACAGTTGCATTCAATAAAATTTGAAGGTAAATGGATTGAAGACAGGTTGCCGAAATTATAGAGAAAGTTGTATCTTTTTTAGGCAAAGGATGTGATAGAGGCTTCAAGAATATTAGTACAATTTCTAAGCAGGTGCGTCGAGTGTCGCAAGCCAGGTGAAGGGAGTACATCGATGAAGTAACACATGCATGCCCATTTTTCCATTATGAGAGAGAGATAGAAAGTAACCAAGTGAAACGGTTCAGGTTTTTAATTTTTAACCGTTAGTATCTAAGATTAAATAGAATTCCAACCATCTAGGGTTGGTGACCTTTTGTATAAATATAATTTCAAAAGACTTAAATAAGGCTTTTTCCTCGCTGATGGTAATAGAGAAATCTCTCCTTTTCGAGAATTAAGACAAGTGTAGACCAAAGACTCCATATTTCGTCAATCCTGAGTTATGTGTTCTTCCGTTCTTTCATATTCCAACATCTTTATTCATATGTCTTTGATGAATGCCTAATCATAACTTAGTACAACATCTATTGTGGTTATATGTTTATTTAATTATTTGATTGCTTACAGATTTTCCTCTATGTTTTCTATTAGAAAATATAAGACTTGAGAGTTAGTTGGATTGCCACATTTTATGCTTCATTAAAGGTTTCACATCCATTTTTCTTCTTCTGTAGCAGAGTAAGATTCTTCTGTGATTGATGCCTCACTTTTTTTAACAACTTTATCTTTTTCTCTCATCACATTCATTATTTTCAGATTTGACTCAGACACGAAAAATGACCTTTGAACTGTTATATCATTAATTCAATTTTAGGAACTTTTCTCATATAATTGAAAACAAAAAAAGAAAACACAAAAAACAACAGACCTTTTAACGTTCTTTTCTCCATGACTGTACCTATTGCAAGACAACCTAATATTGAGCCTGATCTCGCGGATCTGACCAACATTGATTTAAACTTGTTTAATACCATTTTAGAGACCGCTAACACATGGGTTGAGCTTGAGCATTCATGGGAAGTGATTGAACAGGACATAAGCATCCAGGAATGTTGGGAATCTAGGCAAAGACAGCTTAGAAATCAGCCATAACTTCTTTCCCTAGAGAATTGATTTTCTTTTCATATTAAAAACTCTCTTTATTTTTCGGATGCCTTGTCATTATACTTTGAAGCCTTAAGTATAAACTCAAGAACAACATGTTTCATAATTGACTAAGGAAGCCCTTGATTGGTTCAAAGGA
>ML798265.1:133610-145432 GCA_009831015.1 Picea engelmannii | reverse complement strand
AGGTTATTCTGTTTGTTTCTTCAACTTTGTATAGTAGATCAGTGTAATGTCTTTGAGCTCTTAAAGGATATGCTAGGGGTTTATTGCATGTATTTGATAAATTTAATGATGAAATATGATTGACATTGCTATGATCCCGAGGAATGATGAGCCCATAGAGGGCGAAGTTTTTGATGTGCAGGACCATACCCGACTGACAAGTACCAGTGGACCGGTACACATGGGGATATGATTAGCTCGGACCTCCATGAGGCTGAAGATCCCATCAGATGGTTGCTAGGATGGCAGAGACAGGACAACACTATGATGAGCCTTTGCACAAGAAGACAAAAGGACGTTCCACCAAGACACTTTGGCAGAGCCCGGCCTAGGGGGGATCACCCACTTCAGATGGAACGTTTTCCCCTTGATGGACAGGACGCCACCCAACAGAGCAAGAAGTTATTCCTGAGCGTGTGGCAGTGTGATGGAGCTATTTGGCATGTGTGGTAGCTTGTAGGAGCCCTAGAAGGGCCAACGTCTGGCTTTTGGATGGTTGATTTGCCCAAAAAGGGCCAACGTCTCCCTCAGAAGGGCTTGACGTCCCTCTTTTTGCTCATATTATGACATTTTTCTAGTAGTAAATGTAAAAACAGTGTAAATTTTATAGTCAGCCTTGTCGACTATTTTAATGACCTAAATTTTAATTCAAAGGTCATGGATTGGTACAAATAAAGGACGTTTCTCCTCATTTTGAACATAACATAACTCACTCTCTTGTGAGAGACTATCTTTTAGCCTTTTACTTGGTATTTTTGGTGTTGGAAGTGAGGCGCAACTCTTCTTGGAGGACTTCTCTTGGAATTAGTGTGTTTCTCTCATGGATGGTTTACAACTAGGGTTTGATTATGCATTCTTCATGATATGTAAGTGAATTCTTCATGCAAAACTTCTTAAGTGAATGGTTGTAGGCTTAATTTCTTACATTTGCTATTATATTGCTATTATATTGCTGAATCTTGAAACCCTAGGTAGCAAGCACACTAGTAGGTCATTGCTACATGTCCCCATGCTTGAGAAATTGTTTTAGCCATTGATAAAGGTAGATATAGCCTAGCCGTTGCTACACTTATCTCCCTTTTTCTGAGTTAGMATTAAAGTATAGGTTGAAGAGAGGAGACGTCCTAGGCCTAGTTAATTCTACACCTAGGGTTTTAACCTTCTAGGGTTTGAAAAGCCTTGCTCCTGCAACACTTTTCTCCTTTAGATCTGTACTTTGAAGCTAGCCATTTTTCCAAGTACATTTAGAGAAAGAGGAAGGAGCATGAGGCCTTTCTTAAGCAACATCGAAATGAGCCTCCTTCCCTTAGGGTTTTGATTCTAGGGCCCTGCCATTGCAACACCTTGGAACCCTACCCTCTAGTCTCTAAGTTTAAGTCCTCTTGAGATCTTTTTCCCTTACTTTGACTCCATTAACCCTAAGGCACTGATATTCTTTCCAACGTTGAGCTTGTAGTGTGTAAAATCATCTTTCAAAATTTCAAATTCTAAAACCCTAACTAACCCTAACGCCACTAACTAGGGCTAACATCATACCTGATGCTGCAAGCCTTCTAACTCAGCAATTAATGATGACGTCAAGCACTTATTGAGATATTTTTGATTGATAATATTGTTGGCTTGGTCATTCTGTGATAGATATTGATGAATTGGTGATTTTTCATTGGCTAATTAGTAAAATGTTGAACTCATCTTATCTGTTACTTTGCTTATTGAATGAAATCAGATAATTAAGAAGTACTAACCCTTTGAATTTATAACCTGCAAATATACATATAGTGTTGTTATTGTCTTGTTCTGGGAAGGTGTTCTCAATAGGGAATTCACTTCTTTATTGGCTGATTAGCCCGATTATCTGATACTGGTGGTAACCTGGGAGGAGGGATAACCTTAACTTTTGAATTTTTTACTCTTTGCCTCTTCAAACCCCAGGTTACCGGGGACGTCTCCCCTGGGATAACCTCCCTAAACAGAAAGAGCCCCCATCGAGGTGACATTGGGTGGGGAGGTTCCTATTACGCCAGTTTGACCCTTATCCTTTAGCCTCATAACCTGAAATGCAAACTGCGCGATAACATGTAGTCTTAGCGCATGCTGATTTTATTGTTGATTGTATAGTTTTGGGCCTTTTGGAACTGCATTTTTGGTCATTTTTGATCTATGGGTGAACTAATAGCTGTTTGAAGATGTTGGATTCTTGTAACCATTTGTGAACAAAATTTCAGTGATAATAGATGCCTCCTGATGGATGAGGTTAGGATCATATGTATAGATGAAATTCATCAATGTTTCTTCTACTAAGAGTACCTGTGTAAGAAAGAGTGTTGTGGGGAGTGTCAAGAGAGATCTAGTGGAAGGAGAGGGGAACCTGTAGGACCCAATCCTTTCCCAAGGTGTGGGAGAAAAAATAAAGCTATGTACAAACGAGGTGGACATGCCCCATGTTCGTGTCATGTAACTCAAAAAGATGTAATACAGTAATTGAATGTGTTGTGGGTGTAGATCACTGCAGCGCCCTCCGAGGTGGTTTGATAATAACAGAGGAAAATTATGATGGTGAACAAAAATATGAAAAAGGGTAAGGACACCTGTGAGAAGTGTCTATAATGTGCAGACATTGATAGTCCATCAAATTTCAGAGGTCTTCGGCTAAGATAAAACAACTGCAATAGTCGCAAAGTAAGACCCACTGTAACATGAGATATTGTTGAAGTCGAATATTATGGGGGTCAACGACAACAAAGAACAATGGTGGTTTTACCTGTGTTGTCCAAGGCTCCTCATTGTAAAGGTAATGAGAGTCAAGATACTGTCGCCCATCTGGAAACCATGTTGATGTCGACAGAAAGGGAGATGCGACTTCAAGAAGCAAAGGGCTTCCTGAAATCCATTGGATGAGATCAGGAACTAATGAGGTGCATGGACGAAGTCAAGATGCGGTAAGGCTCAAGAAGGCCCTTGGTTGGGGAGATATGCAAAGTGGCAGCAACTGTAAAATTGAATCTAGCATCAGGGGGGACGAATAGACAAGGGTGAGTTGTGCCAGAGGCGCGGCAAAATGGACAAACACAGAGATAAAAAAAGTGTATGGACTGTAAGATACTTGTGGTTTATGGATAATGTCATTGATGAGAGGGAGTGAAAAAATGCCCCAACCAAGGGTGACAAGGGTTTCTTTTCAAAAAAAAGGAAGGTCGTTAAAGGCGACAACAAAAAGCTATGGAAATGTAGGGAAAAAGGTTTTGTACAATTACTGAAAGAATAAAGGATGAGTTGGGATGACTATGCAAATACATAAATGAGTGCCCCAATGTAAGATGGCTTGGCCGATGATGGCGCAAGTTGTTTGGGAAACAAGTGGAGGATGAGGGCCCCATAGGTGGGTTTCTGTATTTAGGGAAATGTATGGAGGACAATATACAGATGGGAAAACTGACGGTGGATGAAAATGGATGGTTAATGATACTGCGGGGATGCATTTAAAATAGAACCATGATGAAGTAACCTGGGATTCCATTGGGTAGGCTAGTATAATGAAGAAAAGGAGTATTTGGTTAGTTCTCGATGATGCTTAAGACTATCGAGACTCCCATATATAAGGGGTGAAAACAACATGAGTGTCAAAGTGCCAAGGCAGACTATGAATGGGACAACTCATGTGGGGGAGGGTGCTATCGGGTGACACTACTGAAATGCAGTGGAGGGGACAGTACTGCAGAGCCGGACATGGGGATACTATAGGAAAAAATTGGTGGGTGTCACTGAGAGATGCAATTTGATATTCATAGTGAATGAATACATGCCAGTGTTGATGATATACCTGAAGGGTTATGTTGACATATGATGATCAAGTACATGCACACATGAAAACCAAATACCCAACGTGAACAATATCTGAAGAGAAAGATCATATCACAGTTATTCAATAATATGTGAATGTAAGCGTGCATACTTGAGTGTTAGATGAGAAAAATGCCCCCCTGGGGCTGAGGATGAAAAATGGCCCAAGGAAAGGAATTGTGTAAGTAACGGGGTCTTGATCCCGTGGTTGAAGACGGATCAAAAAATGGGCGCCCAGAGTGCCCATAATTGAGTTTGGAAGTTTGGCAAAATGGACTATATATAGTTGTAGGGCCCATAATGCCACCTCATTTGTACCTGCTGTCTTATTGAGTTGACAAGCGATTTGAAAGGAGATTGGGAGATTCCAGGCGATCAAGTTATCCGTGAGTTTCAGGTTAGTCTTCGTATCCTCCTGCATAGGACTTAGGGTTTTGTTTTTTGGGCAGGGTTGTACGGGGGTCGTACAGGGGGTTTTAGTGAGACTGGTTGATGAGGAGAGAGCAGCTAGGAGACATCGTTTTGATGACCCTGGTGTAGGGTCGTCACATGCTCCTCCGACCGAGGTTGGGGGAGAGTTTGAGGATATTCATCACTGCTTGGAGGCGGTGCTACAGGGAGTGCATGAGGGCATGTGGTCATGGATCCAGGACGAGGGAGTCCTAGAGTAGTACGTGGGTGTTTCGTTGGTGTGGCGTACCATGGTCCGGAGAGCCACAGTAGAAGGTGTTGCGATGACCAGGTGGTTGCCCCCAGGGCCGGAGGGACCGATAGCTGGTGGGGTACCGCCTCCCGAGAGAGGGCCAAGTGGTGGTGCTCTAGAGGCACCATGAGTATCTCTATATGTATTATTGTTTTTCTTTTGGTATTTATATAGGCTGGTGAGCCCATTTTGTATCTATAGGGGTAAGGTGGGTTACCTACCTACAGATATTGTACCTGATGTACTATTTTTTGTAAACACTAATGACACATTGATCGCTTATATATATATATATATATGGATATACATTTTGGGATCTTTGTGATGTTCTCATGTGTTTTATAGTTTTTGTTGATGATGTTTAGTTTATATGCTATGACATATTTTTATGTATGTGTACTGGTAGCTTGATGTGATAAATGCCAATCTAACACTAGGTTAGCCATGTTATCTGCTATTTGATTAAGTTGTCTTGGATACAATACGATGTTCTACAATAGAGGGATCAAGGCCAGGAATCTCTGTGTATGACCAGGAAAAGATGTCCCAGTATTCCTGGAAGAGAGCTTTGTAGGTGGTGATTTCTTCAGGAGAGCAGGCGGCACCAATGGTGATTTCCTCTATGACTCCAGATTTGATGGAAATATCGATTTTGATGGTGGGGGAAATATTGGCCATATTTCCTTCTTCAAAAGTGTCGGGGGCAGGGATAGGGTTATTGAACCAATCTATATGTCCCGATGGGAGAAAATATTTGTTTTCGATTGTGTATATGGGGTTTTGGTTAAGAGGCATGAAGGCTTCCTGTGAAGGAAACAATGCTCTGTGGTGGAGCATATCCCATGGGCAATCAGATTTAGTTAACTCTTCAAGGATGTCTTTGTTGTAGTGAAATTGTCGAGAATATAGGGGATCAAGAGGAGTAAATTTGGTGACTGTCATTGTGGGGTTTTTGTCTAGTGGTGACGATGGAGAGGGGGTATCGCAAGGAGGTTGTGATGGTTCGCTCGATAGCAACCAAATATCAAGATATTGTGGGTTGAAAATGGTAGTCGGGCGTAGAATTTCCATGGGGAAATGAATTGGAGAATTGGGGGGATTTGGGGGTAAATACTCATATAAATCATCCAGGAACCATGGGGGAGTGGGGAGTGCCTCAGGTTCTGGTGAGAAGATATGAACCATGTCAAGTGATGGGATAGGGGTACTCACTGGTTCTGCTGGAGAGGGGGGTGTAGGGTTTTGAATAAGGGCCAGTTGGTGACGCATGTATTCAATGATCAGAGGAAATTGATATGTGAAATGATCAAGTGATTCGCATAGAGAGCAAGGACATCGCATACGTTCATTGATTGAGGTTGTGACATAATGGATGTCGGTGATATGAGGTGGGGTGGGTTCTTGTTGAAAGCTCTGGCGTACTACTGTTAGCGTCTATTGGAATTGAGGTAATGCTATAAAATGGTGTGTATAATGGCCATATTCTGAACAAATGGTGCATGCAAATTTGGTTCGCAATCCTTTGTTACTTTTTTTCAGGGAGATAGTAGCAGTACTAGATGAAGCGATGAGCAGTGGTGGTGTTCGAGGGAGTTGAATTAGATTGCATAGCTCGGGGAGAGATGGGCACTTATTAGTGGGGTGTCCATCTTTCTCACATAGCATGCAAGGAGGTTGGATACGTGGGGGGAGTGGAGCGGTGGGATCATTCTTTTTCTGCCTGCCCCCAGCTTTAGCAGGGGTGCTAGTGAGTGGGAGTGTGTGTGGTATTGTGGGGGTGAGTATGGGAATCTGCATCGGGATTCCTTCTATTTGGGGAGGGATGGATGGTTGAGGGACCATCTCAGGAAGATGTAGATACCAGACTGGGATTTCTAGTACCATATTAGGAAGGGTAAGCATTGCAGCTACCTGGAAATCTTGTACACCCGGTGGGGGGTAAAAGAAATGGATTTGGGTAATGGCTTGGGGAACTGTTTCCCAAACCAGGATATGACCCTGGGGGAGGGGAAGATCATGAACAGGTAGAGTTGAACAAGTTCCATGGGATTCCTAAGGGAGAAGTTTTGTGACTAGTGGGACATCAGGGATAAAAGAGGCTTCGATAAGAGGAAGATTATCTTCAGTTGTCATTCCGTTGGTGGAGACGACACATACTTGTGTTGAGGGATGGATGAGCGGTGGTGCTCCGTGGTATGTCCCTAGCAAGGATGGGTCTTTAAAAATTCTGAGCCCCATCTCGATGAGTGGATAGGCATTCAGATTAGTGTGAACAAAAGGGAGGATGTTGTCAATGTTGGATGAAGGGTTAGGCTCATAATGTGATACTTGATTGATGGCAGTGATATTTCTGTTATGAGGAAACATCATGGTTCGAAACACAGAAGAGGCGACGAACTTCATAGCATACATGTAGCTATGACCAAACAAAATATTGTAGTCGAGTGGGGTATCAATAACCTCAATGTCAATAAGAATGGTTTTTCCCCCGAGTTCGACGGGGACATTTTGGAAGAGCCCCTCGAGAGATGAGGGTCGTCCATCATGTGCCCTCAGAGTAATGGTAGATGGTATTAGATCTGGAGAGTCAAGTTTCTGCCAGACGGTTTTGGACATGATGTAGGTGGATGCACCTTCGTCAATGATGCAGTGGTGAACTATGATATTCTGGATGTTAATTGGTATTTGAATAGCAACAAGAGCGGGGAGACAAGGTTCCCCACTATCGAGATCGAAGGTGATGAGTCGAGTATCGGCAGGGTCAACTACCCCCAGAGCGGAAAGTAATGACTTCTGTTGAGTAGGAAAAGTTTGAAGAACTTCTAAGACTAACATGGCAGTGGGGGATTGTGCCAATTCATTGACCAGACTATAATTACGGGCTGCCCTAGCCTAAGGGTTGTTGACATTCCTTTGTAATGGGATGTGAGGGATGAGAAGAGGTGTTTCAGTATTAGGGCGTGAAATCATCAAAGGAGGGCTCATTGTGATTGGGATGGCCTCTGAGGTAGTGGAAGTAGGGTGAGAGGGTGCGCTATATTGACGACTGCGTGTTTGTAGAAGGACTTATTCCTCACTAGTGAGGAGGATAGTGTGATTTGTAGGAGGTCTTGGGTTAGCGTACTGTCCTATTTGTGGTGGGGTTGGATGCATCTCTCGCTGGGTGTTCATTACCCCCTGATGTGGTATGGGGTTTTGTAACATGACTGGGGGGGGTTGTTTCACATCTTGTTGTGGGGCCTGCTTGGGAGCAAGCGGTGTTGGGGGACGTGGTCCATTTCCGGATTCTTTCATCTGTTTAAAGTCAGCAATTTGGGGGAAATGGTGAGTATAATGACCATACTCACCGCAAAGGGTACAAGGGACGTTTGTCTGAATATTGTTGTTGTTCTTCCCCTGGCATTTGTTGTTATTTCCCCCTTGAGGGTTCTGATTCCCCTGGTTCTGGTTGCCCCCAACAGGTTGGTTCTAGCTTCCTCCTGGTCCGGGATTATTATTGTTTTGGTTTTTCCCTTTCTTTCTGGCATTGTTCAACTGATGGGATGGATTTGTCGTATTTGGTTGTTCGAAGTGATGGACTTGTTGAATGGGGGAGGGTTGAACAAAGTTTACCCCAACCTGTGGTTGGCCTTGTGGAGGAGCGATAGGCTAGGGAGGACCAGTAAATGGAAAGTACACATTATTCTATGGTAATGATCCGTAGGATGCATAGGAAGGCGTGGTGTTTTCACTAGTGCTTAGGGTGTAAGCGGAGGTAGATGGGGTACCAGAACTTGGTTGGGCCACGGGGTGTATTGAGGGTATTGGTGGTGGTCCACTGATGGGTGGAGGAAAGGTCAAGGGGTATGGTTGTTGATAAGGGGGCGGAGGATAATAAGGGGGTCTGCCATAGGCTGGTGGATATTGAGGTGTGCTATACATAGGTGGTTGTTGGGGGTGTGAATTTTGGTGTGTAGTGGTACCAATCAATCCATCTGTTGAGTGAGACATCCCAGGTTTGTCTTGGCCAAATGGTAAGGGTCTCAGGGTGTCAGGTAGTATTATATACAAATATCCTGAATGTGAATAAATGATTTTGAACTGTTGGGCCTTGCTGATGGATTCTTCTTCCGATTAGGGGAACGTGGCGGCTACATCTTTGGCAAGGAGGGAAACAAGTGATTTGAGAAACCAATTAAGGCATTGTTGCTTGGTGGATTTTTCTTTACATAGACTACGTCGTTGATGCCATTCATGAATGTGGTCGGAAATGTGTGTAGTGGAGGTTTGTTTAAACTCTAAGAGGAGTTTGAGACCATTGTCATGATGGATTGGGAGTTGAAAGAAGGTCAAAAATTCTTTGGACAAAGATTTAAAGGTCGTATGGGACCCAAATTTTTCTTCTATGTACCACTTCGTTGATGGGCTAGTGAGTGTACGTTGAAATAGTCTTAATCGAATAGAGTCATCCATAATGCTATTGGAGGAGCACCATAAATGGAAAGTCATGGTATGGTTGGTTGGTTCATCTCATGCTTTTCCTTCAAAAGTGGGGATGTCTGAAGCTAGTTTGGTAGGCATTGTAGGCCATGTAGGGTCATGCAATATAGGATCATTAGTGAGTTTAGTCAGATCCGGTATGTTGAGGGAATCCAAGTATGGCATCTGGGGTTGTGGTGGAAGATTAGTGCCAGCCATGGTAGGAATGTTTTTGTGCCTGACCCTAAAAGAGGGTTTGTTCTGGCCATAGTTTGAATATGGAGTGTACCTGACATGTGAAGGGGGCTATATGGATTTGTACTTCCTCCTTGAGAAGAAGTGTGCCACCCGCTTCTGTGTAAAGGAGAGTGTGGGGATAGTTGACCGTGGGAAGTGGACCCAAGCAAAGTGGAACCAAGAAAAGATGATCTCAAGACAGTAGCACCCATAGGGGTGTGAGAAGGTATGGTCGGTGAGTTGGCAAGACTAGGAACTCCCCCTAGAATGGGAGGGATATTTAGCAAGCGTCTGGAACGACAAGGATTATGTGGGTCCCCTATGATGTCCGACTAGTAAAGTGGATGTGTGCAAATGGTGATGAGAGAAATTAATGAACAAGAGACTTTGTATAACTTGGACCTTCACAATATATCTTACAATCATATGTAATCACAAGAACATCATACATAAATCAATTAAGAAGCATACATGTGGGTAGGTGGTTCTTGTCCGTGTGGGAGAACAAAGAAACAAATTTTTGTGTCCTAAAAGGCGTAGCATCCTTCCTCTCAAATAGAACTTGACCTTCCAAAAGCGCTCAACAGTGGGGTCTGAGGCCACCAAAAAAGGAACTCATGAAGGATGAAGTAATCGGTTATAATGAGGGGTAGAGGGTGCATATCCTGAAAGAGCTGGCGATATTTCCCAATAGCCACACAAAATCTGATCAAGGTGCAATTGCATCCCACAATTTCCACCTGGGTAGATGTCCTAAAATTTGGTCACTAGGTACCTCGGTCAATGTGCGACATTTAGATTTTCGGCCTAAGAAATGATTCATGAGTTGGATCCCATCCAAGAGGTGGGTGCCTCAAGGGGGTATGCACAGAACAACCGAACCTCGGCCTTCAAGCCTTCATGGGTATCTCCCTGTCTTATGGTGTTAGGAACACTTGACTTGGAGGATTTTAAAGTTCCTTATTTGACAACTTCTAATGTTTTAAGATGTGAGAACCAGATAACGAGGAGTTATTTGGATGCCTATCCCCGGAATCCTACCTAGACTAAAAAAATTATTTTGGCACCTCCTGTGGAGGAAAACTTAATGAGTTTTTTAGAAAAAATTTAGATGTGGTTGTTTGAGAGAATGGGGGTGTGAGGAAATCTCGTTGAAATTAAGTGGGAGTGGATAGTTTCGTCAAGAAAAGGGTGGGGTTTTTTGGAATCCCTTTGGATGAAACTTACTTCAACCTCCACGTTTCGAGATGAAAACTATGTGAGTGAGTAGTGACTTTGTGTGTGAACAAGTGAAAGTGTGCCAAATTTGTTTTTAATAAATTAGGTGTCACCTTGTTGCATGTGGACTTCACTTGGTCCTTACAAGTCTTGATTACCTAATTAACTAAGTGTCATTGGTACAACCTTGCGGAATTTTAAAGTCCCTAGGAAAATAGCATGTGGACATGTGGGTCCTTTACTATTCCTTTAACTCCCTAATGTGATTTAGTCTAAGAAAGATTTGAAACTATCCTAGATTGTGCATATGTGGGCATGTATGGACCCGTTACAAAAACTTTAAACTTCCCTAGTGATTTAATCTAAGAAAGTAAACTTCAATCACTATCCTATATTTGTATCATGTGGGCATGTATGGGCCCGTTACAATCTTAATATGTGTTTGAAAAATAAACTAAGAGGAGTCTCGAGGGGGCTGTTGTCCTCTCCTAAAGATTTTGTTTTTTTAAGGGAGATGAATTTTCCCTCAATCTCTTTCTGATTCTCAAGATCGCTTTGGGGCACAAGAGAAGAGCATACTCAACAATTGATATCCAATTTCTGGTCCCAATTCAAGTTTTATATGTGATCTAAAGATGATTCCAACTTACACTTTTAGTCAAAGCAAGCCATCCATGTGGCAAAATGAAAGAAAAAGAGGAAATAATGATTTTAACCCCCTAAGTGCCTATGTTTTGACTAATCCATTTATATGGAGAGGGAATATAAGTGTGGTGCAGATTACAATGTGCAAGGAATCAATTTTAAGGAGGCTATGGGCCTTCCACAGATCACGAAAAGCTTACAATGTGTGTTTTTTTGCACAGGTGTGCAGGTCTCAGAATAGACAGAGGTATTGTGAGTGCCAATGCATGAACTAAAAGTGACTTATGGGCGTTGGTGTGCAGAAGGCGTTGATAAATACAATGGTTTTGGCGCACGTGCAATTAAGACATGCCCGTGGGTTGAAAAACCCGTGCACGTCTGACACATGACCGTGAAGAAAATTCCGAACGAAATTCTCTCAACTCAGCTTTGAATCTGACTTTTTGCAGGTCGGCTTGGGCCGATTATGGTACTTGCAGGTTAAATAAACAGAAAGAAGAGCTAAAATAACCCAAATGGGGTAGTAAATTGATACCTTTCCCCAGTAGAGTCGCCAATCTATTTCACCTCTTTTGTCACATAAATGAGCAAAATAAGGGTTCTTACAAGCCCAGTTGGGTCAGCCATGCAAGACAACAGTAGAGGAAAGAGTTAGAAGTGTAAAGCATAAAAGATAAGCAAA
>ML798265.1:98442-132069 GCA_009831015.1 Picea engelmannii | reverse complement strand
TAGTATTCAACAAGATCTAACACATTCAAGCACTTAACATGGAGATATAGATCAAATCTAATATTCATTCACATTACTAAGCACTAAGCTAGTATAGCAGATGCATCATACATAAAGATATCGGCACTAAGAATAAATCACATCACTAACATACAACCATAATGCACAAAGCAACCATAACACAAGATATATGTGGTTCACCCCAGTGTGGGGCTACGTCCACCAACTCTTCATCCTCTTTATTATCTTTTGTCAATATCCTTACATGCACAAAGCCTCAGAACCCACTCCACATAGGATAGAAGATCTGTGTGCACCCCACCAGATCCTCCTTCCCTGAGCTAGGTTTAAGAACAAATCCTTCTGACTTTCTATACACAAGCTTCTTATAATTACTGCACTTAGCTCTGCAAGTTCTTAACACATAGTATGCACAAAGCATCCACAACTATTCGCAATTATCACATTAGCCTCTTCCTACATCGCCTAGATATCTATTTATACATTACAAAATGGTCCTAAACATCGGTAAAACCCATGGTCCGACATCCCATACCCGTTACATAAACCCTAATCCCAAAAATTGCCCTAAAAAGGGGTCGAGATCCCACAATCTCTTCTTCGACTTGCGCTCCACCTTCGACCAGCCTGTCGAAGTCCCAAAAGAGGTCAAACATGACCAACGATCTCCAAAACTTGGTCAAGGGTCAACAAGCCCCCAACACTCACCTGTGACTCGTCCCGAGTCACTTTGGTCTGGGTAACTCTGCCTCAAAATCCTCTAGCTTGCCTCGAGCTTCTTCAACATGTTGTTGCGCTAAGGCCTCATGCTCGATGAAATCTTGAATAACTCCCTTGTTCACAGGTCCCTCTAAGTGTTGTTCTACTGAAGTGACTACTTGTTCTAGTTCTACTCCTTGACCTTCAATCTCCTCAAAAAGTAGGCAAGTTGCATCTTGGACTAGCTGGAACTTCTGAGTCACTTCCATGACTTTGATTTGTATGGCATGGACCTGTTGTTGAGACATGCATTATTCTTGGGATTGTTTCATCCTCTCAACTATTGACAGGAGTTTCAACTATGCTTGTACTATTGTTGCTTGTTGATTTTCTTCCTGGAGCTACGACTCTAGTGTCTTCATTTCAGGGTCCTCGGAAAGGCGCTCATAAGTTTGCGCACTGCGACTGCTTAGTTATTTACATTCCATGGCTAATGCTTTGATCCTTTCAACTACGGTCCGGGCAGTTGATTCTCTCTGGTCTCGCACTTCCTACGGAGTTCTTGGCACTATTTGTAGCTCTAGTTATGTAACCCTCTGTTGAAGCTACTAAATGGATTTAGAAAGCTTCACGACTTGATTTACTACCGGGTCTTCTTCCATCTGCTCCAAGCCTGTCATAGAGCGAAGTGTTATGTTGACTGTTTCTTTAAATCTGACCTACTCCACGAACAACTGTTCTTTCTCCTGCTAGATTTGTGCTTTATTTTCTTCAAACTTGGTTTGGAGGTCGCCCTTCTCTTGTTGCACAAATCGATGTTTCTCTATGATTTCCTATTGTGATTGCTTCAGGGCCATTGAGGCATGTTCTTTGTCTTCCTACACGCAATGAAAGTGAGCTTCGGTCGCATCAGCTATTCTACGGAGTTGGGCAGGATCATCTCCCAACTTTGGTTCTTCTGGTGGATTGGGTGCATTGGCCACTGCACACCTGGAATGAAGGACTTGTTGTACTCCTCTCAGCTCTGTCTCAATTCTATCATACATGGATTCTTGTTTGGCTTCAGTTCTCTAAAAAATATCTTCTGAGGCATATGATATAGCTATGATAATGAATTTGAAGTCATCGACCGTGAGTATAGTCTGCAGCTTCAGCTTACTTGCTTTGGAATTCTTCTGCGATGTAGGTTTCCTTGGGGAAACCTTTCTTTTCTTGGGTGTATTTGCCTCTTCAAGGGGGTTCCTAGGTGGTGTTACTTTTCTTCGTCCCCTTCTTTTTCTTCTTTGTCCACTTCATCGTCTCCTCCTCCATTAGGTGAATCTGATGCAGTCTCTTCTGATGTTTTGTGTATTTCATGTACATCTTCCTTATTTTTCTTCCTGCTACTGCTGGGTGCATCATACTCTTCACGAGTAACCACCAAACTTCCAATGATTTTGGGATCGGAAAGTGTTGCCTGTTCGATTGGTATAAGGAACTCTGCGGGCCATTCCTTAGTGATTTCTTTTAGGTCCTCTGCTGTGAGCTTGTAGTAGGACTGAAGCTCTTCTTTACTTTCGTCTGCGCACACAGTAATATAAATAAAATGCCGATCTGCGTGGAACTTCATAAGGGGCCTGAACCTGTCCAGGGTGTTCGGCATCATATGAGGGAAAGACTCAATAGCCCTCTTCACCTGCAGGTATTAGGTATGGAATATTGCATTTGAATGCCATTGTTTCCCCATATCGCTCGAATACTAGAGTGTGGTGAACTTCACATATAATGGCTCGAACGGTTCAATGTCAGGGAAGGTTGCACCTTCTGACATATCCCAAGTAGTGAATGCGATGGGGATCAACAACCAACTAAAATGGAACTCATATCCCTGATCCTAATCTTCACAACAATCCAGTTCTAATTGATTGACTAGGTAACTGGACCAGTTCATATGTAGTCCTTCCACACATTTTCCTGCGAGGTCAATGACAAACCCTGTGACCTACATGGGTCTGTTCTTTCTTACTAGATTACCATCAATCAACTGGAAAGAAAGGCGCACTGCACCATTCTGAATGGAGGCTATCTTGTAGCCTCACGTCCCTTTATCTAAATCATCGTAGGTGTCTTTGATCTTCTGTGCCAGGGCGCGGTCTGCAACCTTCCTTGGATAAAAGTCTTGCAGGTATGGTCCCTGCATGCTTAATCCAGTGATCCTATGGATCAGCGATGAATCGATAGTGATGTGTCTGTCCAACCATAGATACCCTCCATGGAAGCATGATAGTAGGAGCTTAATGCATGCATTAACCTCCTGATTCCTTTCAAAATGTGGTATCTTCATCATGTTCATAGTCCACAGCTGGGGGATGACCTTCAATTTCTTCCCCTTGGTCTTGGTAAAATATTTTTGAGGTGTGAGCATGCCATAACTCTTACAGTCTCCTAGGTTAAAGTCATTGATATTCAAGGTTGGAATCCTCTCCAACTGTGGTCTGACTGCTTGTACTCCCTTCGAAAGGTATGCAGTGATGATTGTGTAGTCTAAGTCCCTCGGGACACTGTCACAACTCACCACATTGGTCAGGGGTGGAATGTAGTCGGGTAGGATGGATGGAATTAGCTTCGCCTTCGCCAAGTCATCACGATGCTTGGTTCTTTTCTCAGTCGCAGCTTGGGATGGTCTAGATCTGTGAGCAATCAACGGGGAGGCTTGCACTCCTCACGTTGATGAGGCTTGGATGCTTGCGGACATCACCTTCTCAGCCATGAGGTCTATTAGAATCCCTTTGACGGATTTTTTTTTTGTGCTAATTTCATCCGATATGCACACTTGAGATCTGATATCTTAGGTTAGTGAACAATACTCAATGTAACATAATGGATGGCGAGGTCTCAATGATCACTGCATGAAATCAACTACTTCTCTGTGGGCTTGGATAATCACAATTGGAAAAAGTGTTCTCGGTGCAACGCTCGACAGGATAAATAGATAACACCGTAATGGTTTCTTTCAACGGGTCGCAAATCCTTATTCAATGCAATTCCATCCATTATGGCACGGTCCCAATGGTCCAATGGTGAACTTTCATGCCATAACTGCTTTCCTAACCTTTCGGGAGCGTCGATTGAATGGTCATATTGCCTCCAAGGGTCATATTTCTCTTCCATGGTGAAGTGTCATTCTGTACTGTACTGATATTCCGACGAAGTTCAAATTCTGGAAACCTTCCTTCTACGAAGTTCTTTCTGGAGCTTCTTGCATTTTTTCTAACTTTTCTCTCTTCTTACTAAGATTTATGGCCTTCTTTCCTATGATATGAATCACTAGTTTCCTCTTTCCATTATCGTTCTTATATCCTCTTGGCATGATAACTTCACACTGTGGAGGGTCTTTCATAGGTTTCAAGGGTAATACTTCTTCTCTTTCTGGGTGTTGGCACAAGGGAAAACCTAGGGTTCAATGCTACAACAATGCACCAACAAAGCCCTAACTACCGACCCTTTAGGCAACACCTGTGGAGCATATGAATTCTCACCCGAGGTAGAGGCAGGGGTGGTTGCAAGACTCAGNTGGGTGTTGGCACAAGGGAAAACCTAGGGTTCAATGCTACAACAATGCACCAACAAAGCCCTAACTACCGACCCTTTAGGCAACACCTGTGGAGCATATGAATTCTCACCCGAGGTAGAGGCAGGGGTGGTTGCAAGACTCAGGTGTCTGCAACCTTAGCTGGGACACAAATCTGTGATTATACTACTTATTAAAGCACTTAGCACCATCAATTCCTCAATATGCAATCAATACCCACTTCATTGATAAAACAGAGCTTCGCAACATTCACACGAATCTAATGTATTTAAACACTTAGCATAGATAAATAGATTAGATCGAGCAGATCAAGAACTAAGCATGGCCATGTAGATCAGATCTAACCTTCCCACATATATAATAAGCACAAAGCATAAGTAGATATATCTAAATACATCAAATCACTTAGCAAATAATATGTGAACACATCAAGACAAAGCACAAAGCAGCATAACACATTGTTTACGTTGTTCACCCCCACCCTGGGGCTACGTCCACCAATTCTTCTTCTTTATTGTCCTCAATCAATTTGTTACAAGCACAAAGCCTTAAAACCCTTACTCCGCATAGGACAGAAGATTCGTGCAACTCGCTAGATCCTTCTTCTTTGCATTACAGCACTAAGCCTTCCACAATATGCTACAAGGACCTGTACTTAGCGCTGCAAGTATCTCACAATCATGCACAAAGAACTTATAGAACCTACTTGCACTTAGCATATATTCACATCACATAGATGCACTTCCACCACTTTCTATCTATCCTAAGCATCTATTTATATATACAAAATAGGCCTAAACATGGGTAAACTCATGGGCCGATATCCCATTCCTGTTACATATTCCCACATCCCAAAAAGGACCCAAAATGGGGTTGAGATCCCATGATCTCCGCTTCGTATTGTGTTCCTCCTTTGATAGGCTGTCGAAGTCCCAAAAGAGGTCAACATGACCAAGAATCTCCCAAAACTTGGTCAAGGGCCAACATGCCCCCAACACTCAACTGTGACTCGTCCCGAGTCACTCTGGCCTGATCAATTTTGCCTTGAAGGCCTCGATTTTGGCTCGAGCTACTTCAACCTGCTGGTTTTCTTCAGCTTCTTCCTCGATGAACTCCTGGATCACTGTGTCATTCACTGGCCCTTCTAGGCATTGTTCTGTTGTAGTGACAACCTGTTCTAGCTCTGCTCCTTATCTTTCAACCTCTTTGAACAACTGGCATGCCTTATCTTGCACAGGTTGGAGTCGTTGAGTTACTTCCATAACTTTTCTCTGGATCGTATGGATATTCCATTGGGAAGTGCGTTTCTCTTGAGATCTCTTCATTCTGTCTACAACTGACAAAGCCTTCAGTTGCACCTGTAGTGTGTCTGCGTGCTGCTTTGCTTCCTAGAGTTGCGACTCTAGTGCCTGTAACTCTGGGTTCTTAGCAAGCTTCTAATATGTTTTGGGACTGCGATTACTTAGTTTCTTGCACTCCCCGAAAAGAGCCTTTAGTCTCTCAACTGCGCTCCTGACGATTGCTTCTCTTTGGTCTCTTACATCTTGCGGTGTTTCGGGTACTGTGCGTAGCTCCAAATCTAATATGCATTGTTATAGTTGTTGAATCACTTCTTCAAGTTGAGCCACCTACTGTGGGACTCTCTCTTCAGTCTTTACTTCAATGACTGTCATAGAGCGAAGTGCTTTGTTGAACCTTTCCTTTACTTCAAGTTGCTCCGCAAGCAATTGTTCCTTGCTTTGTTGTAGTTGTGCTCTTTCTTCATCCCACTTCTCTTGGAGAGAAAGATTTTCCCATTCTGCAGTATTGCATTTCTCTAAAAGGTCTTCCTGTACTTGTGCCAAAGATTGGGTGTCTTGCATTGTTTCTTCCTGTGCTCATCAAAGGTGAGCTTCTACTGTATCAAAAATTCGGTGGAGTTGAGCTGACTCGTCTCCCAGTTTGGGTGTTCCCAATGACAGAGGCGTAGTGGAAACCGCGTGGCTGAACTATAGTGCTTGTTGCACCCCTTGAAGTTCAACCTTAATTCGATTGTATATCTCCTCCTGTTGAGCCTCTTGCTTCTCCGTCATCTCCAGCGAAGCATAGTTCAGTGCTATTATAATGAAATCGAAGTCATCTAAGGTGAGAGTAGTCTGCATTTTGGTCATAGAGGCTTTTGATTTCTTCTGATAAGATGGCTTCGAGGGGGAAACCTTCCTTTTTTTCGAGGGATCCTCCTCATCTCTAGGCGGTATAACCTCACCTTTCTTCTGTTCAAATTCTACGCCATCTATCTCTCCGTCATATCCTCCTTGCGCAGGTGAGATGGAAGCAGTCTTCGCTGAGGTACTACATACATCTTGGGCTTCTTCATTTTTTTTTGTCTTACTGGGTCCAGGTGTATCATGCACTACTTTTTGACTGTCAATGTCGGACATCTCCACATGATATGCTCGAATGAGGAGGTTCGTCGACCAGTCTTTAGTAATCTCTTCTATATCCTCCTCTATCAGCTTGTAGTAAGACTGAAGTTTTTTCTTGTGCTCGTCAGTGCGTGCTATAATATAGATGAAATGGAGATCTACGTTGAATTTCATTAAAGGTCAAAACCTGTGGAGAGTATTTGGCATGATGTGAGGCTCAGACTGGATGGTTGTCTTCAGTTGGTTGTAATATGTATGGAACATGACATTTGACTGCCATTTCTTGTTCATGTCACTGGAATACCACAGTGTATTAAACTTCACGTCCAAAGGTTCAAAGGGCTCGATGTCCGGGAAGGTCGCACCTTCCGACATCTCCCATGCGATGAAAGCGATCAGGATTTAGAAGCCAACTGAAGTGGAATTTATATCCTTGATCTTGCGCTTCCCTGCAGTCCAGTTCCAACTATTTCACAAGGTACTTCGCCTAATTCATTTGTAGGCCCTCCATGTACTTTCTTGTGAGGTCGACTACAAAGCCAGTCACTTGGGTGGGTCGGTTCTTGCGAACTAACTTTCCTACGATCAATTGACAAGCAAGGCGCACTGCGCCACTCTAGATAGAAGATACATTGTAGCCTCGGGTTCCCTTCTCAACATCTCCATAAGTGTCCTTGATCCTTTGTGCGAGAGCGCGGTCCATGGATTTTCCAGGATAGAAATCCTGTGGGTTAGGTCCTTGCATGCTAAGCCCGGTGATCCGATTGATCAATATAGGATCCACTGTGATACGACGGTTTAACCACAAGTATCTTCCATGGTAATAGGACAAAAATATCTTTATGCATGCATTCACTTTTTGGTGCCTTACGAAGTGAGGAATCTTCATGAAATTGAGCAATGTGGACTGCGCGAGGTTCATAGTCCATCACTGGGGAACTATCTTCGAATTTTTTCCCTTTGTTCTGGTCAGGTATTTATGTGGGGCAAGCATGTTGTAGAGCTTCCTGTCGTCAAGGTTGAAGTCGCTAAACTTCAATACTACAATATTTTCTTGGTCTACGTGAATTGTGTGTATCCCCTTCAGGAGGTACGCAGTGACCAAAGAATACTCAAATTATCTGGGCACATTGTCTATTTTGATTGTGTCACTCAGAGGTGGTGATAGGCGGGTAAAATTCTCGGAATCAACTTAGCATTTGCGAGATCGTCTATGTGCTTAGTTAGATTTTCATCAGCTAGTCAGGATGGTTTGGCTCGAGCAGTTGATGGAGAGGTTGGCAGTCCTCTCGTGGATGATGCTTGTAAACCTGTGGATAATCCTCTCTCCGACATGACTCTTTCAGTCATCAGGTCGATCAAAACTTCTTCTACAGCTTTCTCTGCAGCACTCAATTCTTCTGACATACGCACTCAGGGTTAACAATCGCAGGTTTGGGGAACAACTTAGACATAGTACTGAGATAGAAAGAAAGAGTGTGATAATCATTGTATAAAATCGGCTTAGTCTACAGGCTTGAATTCTCAATTGGAAAAAGTGTTCTCGATGCGTGGCGCGGCGGGATAAATAGAGAACTTGACAATGGTTCGCTTGCAATGGGTATGAGCCTCCATTAAATCTTGTTCAGTCTGTTATGGCACGGTCCAATGGTCTGATGACGAAGCATAATTTCCTTTATGCCCGTTCGGAGCGTTGATCGAACAATTATAATGTCCCCAACAACTATATTGCTTCGTCATGGCGAACTGCCATGTGTCGTTGTTCTGATATTCCGACGAAGCTCCCATTCTACAAAAAAAAATTCTGTGAATTTCCCTCTGGAACCTTCTGCAAATTTTCAATCTTAGCTCTCTTCTTACTAAACTTTCTAGACTTTTTTCCGGTGAGCTTTGTCTCGGTAGTTCTTTTTCCATTCTGATTGTTATCTTCTTTTAACATAGTTACTTCGTGTTGATGAGATTCTTCCCTAGGATTCCTGGATAATACTCTATCTTTGTCTGGGGTAGGTACTTAAGTATTTTGTGGGTATTCTAATGTTCTTAAAGATTCGACATCTGGGTTGCTAGTGTTAAATAGATTCGATCTTCTATCCTATTCTGCAATCAAGTGTGCGATCCTTCTGGTCATGAAATCTTTTAACTCTTGTTTCTTCTGCTTCAAAACTTGTTCTTCTTCCTTTTGTCTGGCTTGATCTTTATCAATCCAATGCTTTCCTAGTAACATGGTAAATGGGGCATTGTCTTCAATAAATTTAATAATATCAAAATATTCTTTTGTTGAAGTTCCATTAGCGTTCATAGGTATGCGAGCGAGCTTTCACATAAGTTTACTAGCTTTCCTATGAATAGTCCTATTCCTCCTAATGAAGGGATCATAGCAGGCTTCCCTATGGCTTCCCAAGTTCTTTCTGTCATGATATTTACCTGTGTTTATTCATCCAGAATACAATCAACGTTGAAGTCTCCTATTCTTACTTCAATGCATTATTTTTCCTTGAAGATCTCTCATAGTCTGACATGTCGATGGTCATTCAGGGTTTCATTTATTTGCAGCAATACTTTCTCTGATTCTTTCTGGGGTTCTTCTATAGTCTCTAGATCTACCTTAGGGTTTTCTTTATTCAGATTCATTTCTTCCAACTTAGAAATCATTCTAGGGCAATCTAACACTTCATGGTCCATAGATTTACAACAAAGACAACCAGGTATTTTCCTAGGACATTCCCTAGCAAGATGTCCCGGTCTTCTGCAACTATAACAAAGGGTTAATCCTCTCTCTCTTTTAAATGATCCCCAGCTTCTCCAGTACTACGCATTAGGATCATGGTAGTTATCCTGCAAAAAATTCTTTCTAGGATCTTGCATCCATTTGTTAGTCCAAACATTCTTTCTATGCAAGGTATAACATATCTTTCACTATTCTTATAAGATCTACTCATATCAAGTCTTCTTTCATATATTAATACCCTAGTTTTCAAGCTAGGATAGAACCTATCAATCATACCTAGATCCATACTTTAGAAACAAAAATTTCCACTTATCTTACTTCTACATAGCACAAAGCTTCTAGATCTAAAACTTTTCACTATTCTTACCTTTATCAAAGCACAGAGCTTACAGATCTTACCTCTTTTAATCAGAAATTTTCACTTTTTCCTTTCTTAGAGCATAGAGCTTTCAGATCTTGCTTCTTTCCTTCAGATCCAACCTCCTTTCTTCAGATTGGGCTTCCTTATTTAGCACAGAGCTTTATAAATCGAGTAGGATATTGCGCACTAGGACACAGATCTATGCACAGAACTTTCACAAACTCAAGTTGAATCTTTGCACAATGCTTCTTCTTTCTCAATTCCCAACAATCATAGTTTCAAGTCCCAGCAATGGAACCATTTGTTGGCATAGGGGCAGACCCAGGGTTCAACGCTACAACGACGCACCAAAAAATCCCTAACTATCGGCCCTTTCGGCAACACCTGCGAAGCAGATGAAGTCTCACCTAAGGTAAAGGCAAGGATGGTTGTAGGACTAAGGTGTCTGGAACCTTAGTTGGGACATAGATCTATGATTGTACTACTTAGAAAAGCACTTAGCACCATCAATTCCTCAATATGCAATCAATACCCACTTTGTTGATAAAACAAAGCTTTGCAGCATTCACACGAATCTAATGTATTTAAGCACTTAGCATAGATAAATAGATCAGATCGAGAAGATCAAGCACTAAGAATGGCCATATAGATCAGATCTAACCTTCCCACATATAATAAGAACAAAGAATAATTAGATCTATCTAAATACATCAAATCACTTTGAAAATAATATGTGAACACATCAATACAAAGCACAAAGCATCATAACACAATGTTTACGTGGTTCACCCCCACCCTGGGGCTACGTCCACCAATTCTTCTTCTTTATTGTCCTCGGTCAATCGGTTACAAGCACAGAGCCTTAAAACCCTTACTCCACATAGGACATAAGATCTGCGCAACTCGCTAGATCCTACTTCCTTGCATTACAACACTAAGCCTTCCACAATATACTACAAGGACCTGTACTTAGCTCTGCAAATCTCTCACGGTCATGCACAAATAACTTACAGACCCTACTTTCACTTAGCATACATTCACATCACATAGATGCACTTCCACCCCTTTCTATCTAGCCTAAGCATCTATTTATATATGCAAAATAGGCCTAAACATCCCAAACCCATGGGTCGATATCCCATTCCCATTACATATTCCCACATCCCAAAAAGGACCCAAAAAGGACCCAAAAATGGGCCGAGATCCTGTGATCTCTGCTTCATCTTGCACTCCTCCTTCGACAGGCTATCGAAGTCCCAAAAATAGGTCAACATGACCAAGAATATCCCAAAACTTGGTCAAGGGCCAACACTGGGGTAGGTTCTCTATTATCTTGTATAGACAGGTGTCTCCAGTCTTCCTGTGTCCTTTCAACTTCGACATTCATATATTTGGTCTTTAGTATCTTCCACTGGTTCTCTTTTTCTGCTATCAAGTCTGCTATTCTCCTAGCCATGAAATCTCTTAGTTCTTGCTTCTTTTGTTCTAGATCCTCCTCTTATTGTTTCCTTCATATATGATCTTTCTCAATCCAGGTTTTTCCTAGCAAGATAGCAAATGGGGCGTTGTAATCAACAAACTTAACGATCTCAAATTCTTATTTTGTCGAAGTTTCATGAGCACTCATAGATATCTAGGTAAGTCTTCCACATAGGGTTATCATCTTTCCTCGAAATAATCATATTCTTCCTAATGAACGAACCATAGAAGACTTTCCCAAAATTTCCCAAGTTCTTTCTATCATGATATTCACGTGTGTTTCCTCATCCAGGACATAGTCTATGTTGAAGTCTCCTATTCTTGTTTTTATGTACTCTTTCTCTTTTAATACCTCTGATAAGTTGATATTTATGTGGTCATTCAAGGTTTCTTTCATATGTAGTAATACAATCTCTTATTCTTTTGGGGGTTCTATCATATCCTTGGTTTCTTGGCTTGTCTCATCATTTTCTTGTTTCATATTCATCTTTTCAACTTTAGAAATCATTCTAAGACAATCCAAAACTTCATGGTCCATAGCTTTATAGCAAAAACAACTAGGTCTTCTACCAGGGAATTCCTTAGCAGGATGTCTCGGTCTTATGCAACTGTAACAAAGGGTTAATCCTCTCTTTCTCTTAAATGATCCCTAACCTTTCCTATACTGCGCACTGAGATCACAGTAACTAACCTACAAAAAAAAAAATCTAGGATCCTGCATCCATTTGTTAGTCTAAATATTATTTCTATGCATAGGTATAACATACCTTTCATTATTTCTATCAGATCTATTCATATCAAATCTTCTTTCTTCTAACTGTTCCCTAGTTTTCAGATTAGTACAAAATTTATCAAACATACCTAGATCCATTCTTTCAAAACAAAATTTTTCACTTATCTTACCTTTCTCAGAGCACAAAGCTTCAAGGTCTTACCTCTTTTCTTCAAATCAAACTTCTCTTCTTAGCACAGAGCTTCACAAGTCAATATTGCGCACTAAAGTAACAGATCTATGCACAGAGCTTTCTTTTCTTCAGTTCCCAACAATCACAGTTTCAGGTCCTAGCAACAGGACCATTTGTTGGCACAGGGGCAGACCCGAGGTTCAATGCTTCAACAACACACCAACAAAACCCTAACTATCGGCCCTTTTGGCAACACCTGTGAAACAGATGAAGTCTCACCCGAGGTAGAGGCAGGGGTGGTTGCAGGACTCAAATGTCTGCAACCTAGCTGGGACACAGATCTATGATTACACCACTCTAACAAAGCACTTAGCAATTAACATTCATCATTATTTAACCTTTATTCACATCGTAGATCCAAACCCTAATTACAAAGAAGTGCATTATTCAACAAGATCTAACACATTCAAGCACTTAGCATGGAGAGATAGATCAGATCTAACATTCATTCACATTACTAAGCACTAAGCTAGTATATCAAATGCATCATACATAAATATATCAGCACTCAGCATAAATCACATCACTAACATACAACCATAATGCACAAAGAAACCATAACATAGGATATATGTGGTTCACCCCGGTGTGGGGCTACGTCCACCAACTCTTCGTTTTCTTTATTATCTTTTTTCAATCTCCTTACATGCACAAAGCGTCAGAGCCCACTCCGCATAGGACAGGAGATCTGTGTGCACCTCACCAGATCCTCCTTCCCCGAGCTAGGTTTAATCACAAAGCCTTCTTACTGTCTATACACAAGCTTCTTACAATTACTACACTTAGATCTGCAAGTTCTTAACACATAGTATGCACAAATAATCCACAACTATTCACACTTAGCACATTGGCCTCTTCCTACATCGCCCAGATATCTATTTATACATTACAAAATGGGCCTAAACATGGGTAAAACCCATGGGCCGACATCCCATACCTATTACATAAAGCCTGATCCCAAAAACTGCACTAAAAATGGGTCGAGATCTCGCGATCTCTGCTTCGACTTGCACTCCACCTTCGACTAGCCTGTCGAAGTCCCAAAAGAGGTCAAACATGACCAAGGATCTCCAAAAATTGGTCAAGGGGAAACACCCACGCATAGTAATTTTCGCACCCTAGATATAGTGTAGCCTACAGAAACTCGACAATCTAGCTTTAGAGCAGGGTGCGGAAATCAGGCATTGTCGCACCCTGTGTATAGTGCAACCTGCGGAAATATTCCTTAATAGGGTTTTTTACAAAGGGAAATGCAACTTCTTCTCTCAGGAAAATTTCTTCTCCCTTCTTCCTTCAAGAATTCAGGCCACTAACCCCTCTGAAGGAAACATATAGGTTTACATCATTAACGGTCATAAGGGTGACGAAAATAATGTGTAATAGTAAGAAATTCATTTTGATTCCTCTGCATTAGCATCTTGATTGTTCATATTAGTTTAGATGCATTTAATTTTCATTTTTCTCTACTTGCATATTGATTTCATTCTTAGCTTATAAATTTTATTAGAAATAAATGTCAAATTTTTCTTTTTCTAGCTTAGTTGGCTTTGATTATCATCATATGAGAACAAGGATGAGTAGGCCTTCCTGCACTTGATAGTTTGATGTTTCCTTGCAGGCACATGTATACCAGGAGATGTTGTGGTTCTCATGGACTCTATGATGAGCACATGTCCCCAAGTAGGAGCCATATGTTATCCCCATTTTGTGGATAACTAAGGAGATCATGTCTCGAGGCCCTCAGGTTGCAGATATGGAGTGTTGAGAGACTACATGACCAAAAATACCCTTTTGCACAGATGGAAAACCCACTCACCATCACAGATGGTCACAGTTTTGCAGATGGCATCCACCACACCAATTGGCTTCCGGAAGGCAGCAGGCCTTGCTCCATGAGGTACAAGACAGTATTATGTTGAGCTTCATTTCAATATTCAAGCCATTTGATTATGTTGTATCTTATATTTCTCTAGATTTCATGATATGTACTTGGACATTATTCCTTTTTCCCTGCTTCACCTTGGTGGTTGACATTGTGCCCTAGTAAGTGGCTTTCCTTGGGGATGGGTTTGCTACTGGGAACTACCTTAATGAGCCATTGTACCATTATCGGCCATACTTACCACTTTCCATCATTATTCCCCACCGTTTATTTATCTCTTGGGATTTTAGGGTGTATTGACCCAAGAAGGGTTTGTCCCTCATTCTATGGGAAGAAAGGGATTAAATCCCAGAGGGGTTGATGTTGGGTAAAAGATAAAATAATTATACAAACCTTCCAGATGCTTTGCCCAAGGATCACCCAGGAAAGCAATGAAATGCTTATCTTTGAATAAAGGGGACCCACAATAAAATAAAATTCTTAAAATGTTAGTTGAAGGATAGGAGGTATCATCACGAGCCGACCTATAAAATCCATGGATATCTAGTGGTATGACATTGTCATCATCTGGTCACCAAACCAGGGCAATGGCTCTTAGTTTCATGGCTGAGAGAAAGGGGGTCCTATAACGAGCCAACCTTCTCATTTACATTAGGTATTTGCGGGTAAAATTGCCACCACCTGGTCACCACGACAAGGCAGTGAGCTTCAATCTCTCCTTATGCTATATTGAAAGAAAATAAAGAAAGAAAGATGAAAGGCAATTGATGGGCTTGGAAAAAGTGTATTGCGGATGAAGGTACCACACACCCTCTACAAAGGCACCCATGAATGAGACACTACGACCCCTTGTATGTCGTGATCCCTATGCCCATTGATTCTTGACCCCTACCACCTCATCCACTTTACATGGCTTAGAGAAGGATATCTAAGACCTACCCAATAGGACACCTCGTCAAGCCTCCCATACTTAAGCTTGACAAGTCGCATAGTGTCTTTGAGTTGTTTATTGTTTGATATAGTGATCTTCGATGCACATGCTTAGATGGCTTATTTATTGATTGGATCCATTTATCATGATTTTATGACTTGAGATCATTGGAGGGCGCATTCATTTTTCTTTGCAGGACCTATTTGGTGGACAATTTTGGGAGAACAAGCCAATCTTGGGCTTCCATGGGGCTGCAAGCCCACATGTTGGATTTCAGGGGCCCACATGCCAGATGAGAGAGATCAGACTTGGATGGCCTTGATGATGACTTGGACAACCTAGCCCAACCCTCACCTGCCAAACATTTTTCCCAGGAGTGGCCAAACGTCCTATTTTCTAGCTTGATGTCATGGTTTGGGGGGCTAGGGCATGGTGGTGAGGTGCCACTCTTTGACACATGGAAATTTGAGGAGGAGAAGGGTCTTCACCATGATGAGAGTTCTTATATGTTTGACATGTGTTCTTTGGAGGCCTATCCATGCTTCTCCAACACCAACGACTTCCTTAAAGTGGAAAAATGTCCCCTAAAGGGGCGACATCCTCCTAAATTAGGGTTTAACTTGTGCAAAAAGTGAATTTTTAAGTGAATTGTTTAATATTACTTTGTTAAGGGGGAAATATTAGGGTTATTGACCCCTAATCTCATTTTTTACTCCTTAGTTTGTGGACAAGCTATGTTAGCTACATTTTGTATAAATATAGATCATAAGATCTCATTTTAAACATAACTCTCCCTCTTGTGAGAAGCTTGGTATGAAATTTTCGGCACTCTTGGTTATTTTAGTTCTTGTGCACTTGTTTATGGCTATTTTATGAATGGTTGATGGAGGAAGGTCTAGCGCTAGCTTTGGATGATGCTTTTTAGCTCTTGTGGTGAATTGTCTTAGCATTTCTCTTGATCTTGGTATGGTTTTTACTCTCTTGCTATAATTTTATTCAAGTCAAGTATTGTTATGCTAGGATCTAGGTGGGAAGTATAAGGGCATACACCCCCACCATAGCTTTCATCATTTTGTTTTCTTTATCTCATTGATTAAGGGTTTGCTAAGAGAAATATGAGGGCATACACCCTCTTAGCTTAAACCGTAGCTTAGAGAAACTTTCCTTGGGAAGTAAAAGGGCTTACACCCACAAGGAGGTAGATTCTCTAAGCTCCTTATGACTCCATTAACCCAATAGTAAAGGCACTAGTCATTGATTTGTTGCATTGGACAAATAAAATATTGCATTGGGAAATGTGATTTTCGGTCATTTTTACTTCTTACAAAGTGGATTGTATTCCTTGTGCCTTGGGCACCTCACAACAACTAGGGAGTCCCCATATAGGGGGTACTTATTGTTGTTTTCACAAAATTGCATCTTTAGCCATTAGTGCTACAGAAACCCTAATTTACTTGCTTGAATAACTCTCTTATCAACCATTGGATTTTTCTCAAAGTTTGCACACTTGTTCTCCTTGGTCCAACACACTTTTTGGCAAAGTTTGAGGAGATTGAAGTGACTTATTTTCTTGTTGTAATAAATTGAATGTTACATCCATAAGGCTGATATAATTTGTTGCAGACAAGTGCTTACAATATCCTTATCTTTTATGCTAAGAGTATTGATTTTTCATCTTGAGTTTAGCTAGTCATTTACTAGTTTTTCTCTTGCATTTTCTACTTGATCTCTAGCACTTATTGAGCAGCTTATAGTACCATTTAATTGTTGAGATATAATTTTATCTAATACTGCAAATTAGGGACAACAAGCTTAAATTGCTGATCAAACTAACATATACTATTGCAAAGTGTATTTTCTTGTGTCTCGGGAAGGTACAATCATCAGGAAAAGTACTATACATGTGGGGCAACAATTACTTGACTTGCAAGGCATCTCTCCCTACCTTTTATTCCACTTAGAATTGACCTATAGGGGATTCACTTCCATCCATCTTCATCTCCATCTCAATCCCCCTTAGGGTCATCGGGATCGCYTCCCTAGAGTAACCTAGTCACCCTTGGAGTGCRGGACCTACATCAARGTGACAAGTGGTGTAGGATTCCCAAGTTGTAGCACTTGMTTTTTGGTTGGGTCGGGATTTTCCCAACCTACAACTTGTGCTATAACAAACATGGGGGAAATGAAGCTCAATCAAGGCCAAAATATCAAGGAAAAATGTAGAATTTCGACCTCCAATTGATAGGATTCCTTTCCAACTTGTCTAGGGGTCATGACAAACACTTCTTCATGGCGATGAAGTTGCGACACTTAAGTACAACACTTGGTAAAGTGTGACACTTGGGTGCGACATTTGGTAGTGCGACACTTATGTGTATAACAGTTACGACACTTAAGTTTGGCATTTGATAGTGCGACACTTGGGTGTGTAACAAGCCCTACTCTATAATGGTGGGGGATGGGGATGGAGGAGTAGTCGATATGTCAACTGAGGCATTGTTGGCTTGGGAGAAAGCTTACCAGGAAACCAATTGTTGTGAGTAGGGATGTTTGTATAGATGAAACCAGATCTAAATCATGTTATTTCAGCCTCAGAAATGGATGACAGTTGTTGGTTTAAAGATGGAAAATCAAATTGTTTACAAGGAGAATAGGTGCAAGGTCTTGGGAAAACATTGTGTGATGATGTGCAGATTGAATATGAAGCAGATGTTGAAAATCCAGTGTAAATCCACATTAACTATGGATCTATCATACACCTAGAGGGATCAAATCCCTTGAGGTTGCAAACATTTCCTCGATTTCTTCTAATTTAAAAAAAAATCACCTTTAGGGACTTGCATATATTCAACAGGATATTATTTTTATCTGTATAGATTCCTTTATGTTTTCATATTTATTTTGGATATTTAGTTGATAAATCAATTTAATTCATTATATTGGTATACCAGATTAACTTGAATTGATATTGTATAGTTACTACATCAGATCATTGGTTAAATTTTATTGGCTTATGGCTAGATATTGTTTTAATTCAATAAATAAAAGAAATTATCAATATAATAAGAGAAAATAATAGAAAATGCAACTTAAATTAAATTGTTATTGGAAAAAAAATGTTAACACATCAAAATCTAAGTTTTGGGAAATGAATTCAAACCCAAATTCAACTAGTGCCAGTGATACTGATTACTAGTGATTCTGATTGTAATATGTTGAGTTTTTAATGAGTATATAAGTTTTTGCTGGAAACCTATTTACTTTGGATACCATCCACAACAACACATCAAAATCTAAGTTTTGGGAAATGAATTCAAACCCAAATTCAACTAGTGTCAGTGATACTGATAGTAAGCGATACTGATACTAGTGATACTGATAGTAATATGTTGAGTTTTTAATTAAGTGATACTGATTATTAGTGATACTGATAGTAATATGTTGAGTTTTTAATGAGTATATAAACTTTTGTGGGAATCCTATTTACTTTGGATATCATCCACAACAACACATCAAAATCTAAGTTTAGCTGGGAAATGAATTCACAGTGACGATTCTAAATTAGATGGAGAATGAATCTAGCGTTGCAGTGGAGTGGAGTTAAGAACGAATACAAATGTGACTGCAGTTACAGACGAATCAAGCAATCTTCAGACATCATACAGATCAAGGAAAACTTTGTGGCCAGTAAATATTGTGAAATAGCCGATATATATACCACAACAGAAATGAACTAAAGTCGACATTATCTTCAACCCAAACAGTCACATCGAATCATCAACAAATTTTCTCTATTTTCTCTAAATTCTTTTTACTTGGTTCCACCGTTCATTGCTTCTACATTTGATTAGTCACCACCACGATGATCAGCAGTAAGGAAGTGATGGTAGCGAGACACAAATCGGTGGCAAAAGGGATAGTAAACACTTCATATAATTCGATGAAGTTAAAATGTGAAATACAAAGGAAAACGTTAATAGTGCAACCGCTCAGCTCTCGTGTTTTGCCATGTCGTCTCCGTCATGGGAAAAACCAAAAAACTATTAAAAAGCCATCAAACAATGTGCTAATTACACCCGGAGAGACCCGCCCGATTTATACGAAGAAATCCCACACAATATCGAAAGAAATGGCATAAATTAACCTATTTTTCGTTAAAGGTAAGTTAAAAGGCGCACGAGGTTTTAGGTTTCTTAAGTTTAAGGTAAGTTATTGTTACGGTAACCCCATGACACTCAAAGTGGATTTTTTTTTACATGAAGCATGGATGGTGTTCATAAAGTGGAATTTTTTAAGTGGCAAAACTTATTATAACTTAGTTGTTAATTAATGGTAAGGATAATTATTATTGACTACCATTTACTAATGCATGTTGATTCATTATTGTTAATCAATATAACTTGTTGACAATTCTTTTTTTTTTAAAGCTAAGAAGGTAGGAAACTTCTATTATATCACAATATAGTACTAAAAGGGATTAATAGGGGGTTGGCCAAAATAGAAAACTAGACCCCTGAACCTTGTTCAGAACAACCAAACTCTTCAGAGTTGCAAGTTTTTATCCAAAGTTCTAGAGATGAGCCCATAACTAAAGCATGATAATAAGATCCTAGGGTAGCTAACAATCTAACTAGAGACAAAACAGAATAGACCAAAACATAACAGACTTTCAAAACCTATTAGGGAGCTAGCACCTGCTTAATCCCCCTCCTAGAGATCGCGATGTGGCTCCCTGCTTCCTGCTTCGCTTGGTGAATGACCTCTTCCTAGGGTTGATTGTCCTCTGCCCAAAGTTGTTCATCCTCATCGTCGACCATAATTGGACATTGGAGAGATCTTAGAGGATATTGGGTTGCCTGACCTTTCCCACGTTGATCCAGGCACTGATCTGGTTGATTAACCCAGAACTTGATACTGTGTTGAGCCCTACAATAAAGCTCAAATTTTCCCTCCAAAATATGAATAGCTTGGAGGATCTCAACATTCTCTCGCCTGGTTTCGTTGACAGCCTGGGCTACCAACGCCTTGACCATCCAATATGCTTCGAACATCCTAAAGTATCAGGTATCTCTGGTCCAAGGGTTCACTGGGTCCGCCACCCACTTGGTCACTTCCTTTATTATCTTGTCTTCCCTAGTCATCCTACATTAGGCTAGAACTCGATCCTCGATGGCATCCGCTGATCGAATTTCGTCAATCGAGAAATCGACCCATAATCACTCCTCTGCACGATTCAGGATTCCTTCTTTTCTTTGGAGAGGCGACCTTGACCCCTTGACGGGGAAGCTTCCTTGTCATGGTAACCTACTGAACACCTCTTTTTCTTCTTGTTCCAATGATGAACCATTCTCCACGTCGACCCGGTCCTAATTATTGGACTTAGAATTGACAGAAAGATAAGCAGAATGAAAATACGAGAGAAGATCAATACAAGGCTCCTGTACAACCTTCCCTCGTATTTATCCCTGAAAATCAAAGCATTAAAGTTATTGGGATAGTACTCGGAGTTAGGGACCCTGTGCCTGAGGTACATCTTGCAAGTTTCCATAATGGCTAGGTGGATGATTGGACTCTTTACCACTGTTCTTGAGTGGTCAAGACCATTGGCAGCATGCGACCACTCCATCAACTAATTACTGGCTTGGCCTTTCATACTGGTGTCAAGGGATTTGTCATCGGCGACATGTTGCATCGTAATTGTAATAGTCTTGGATCTTCCGAGCTACGAACTTCCTCTAGATGTTTCCATCATCTTCAATAGGGGGTAGGTCCTCTTTTTCGTGCATGGGCACAGTTTGTCGTCTGTCCTCCTAGTTCATATCGAGATATGAGCAACCTATGTGGACGAGCATCCTCCCTTCTGTTGTACCTCCAATCCTTGTCCTAGGCCACCTGTCATCCTATCTTGTTTCATGATGCAGACGTGGCTCTCAGGTGGTCCATGTAGCCATCTCCACCCTGGCCCTCCACGGGGTCAGGTCGGCATGGAAGCATCTATCGACCTTCTCTTTCATCTCTTCTGGCAGTGGGTCCCCCGGCCACAAAATCCGATGTAACTCCTGTAGCATGACACCAAGGTTGGCCATGCATTTGACCACCGAATTTGCCTTTCTTCTTATCTACTCTCGGATGATGGCCGCTAGAGAGGTAACCATGCCCCCAAGCTTGAAGAGACCATGGATTAGCCTCCAATTATGAGAAAACTTTTCAGTCTTCACCCCATTCAGGAGTTTTTGGAGGCCTCTTATAATCAACTAGGAGCCACCTTCTACCGATAGGGCCGAGAATCCATGCTTCTTGGCTATCTCTATTCCTCGAGGGATCCCTTCCAAATCCGCTGCATTGTTCATTGATATCCCTAGGTTGGACACATATACTAGGATTATTTCTCTATTGTGGTCCCTAAAGACTCCTCCTGCTCCTGCCAGACCGATATTCCCCTTCGACACGCCATCAAAATTAAGTTTTATAAAACCAACCGGGGGAGGAATCCAGTGATCATGAATCCGAGCTTTCCCCACCTTTAGAGCCAAAGAATTATGGTTAAGACAGGACCCTAGATTCCAGTTTTAGAAGATGGTTGCCTCAAAAAATTCTAGTTGGAGATCTTGAACCGGTCATGGAGTACTTATACCAATGGATTATTTCACATTGATGCCAATGATTTCCCATATTTGGTTCCTGGTAAAGGATTTATCTTTGAAAATTCTTTGGTTCCTTTCTTTCCACACAATCCACATGAGAAATCCTAGAAATATCTCCCAAGCTCTGTTAATGATGGGGTTGTTGAATGGGTTAGCACTCCAAAATTCTATATTTTCTATCACATTGTGTTTTTTCTTGTTTATTCTTAGGAAATTAGTCGCCCCTTGATCCCAAAGTTGCATCGTAAATTTGTATTTGCCCAGAAGTTGGTTGAGAGTTTCTTCTATTTTGAGACATAGGGAACATATCGAAGGTCCTACAAATCCCTTACGTAGGAGACAATCCCAAGTTAAAATCCTTCTATTTGCTACCAGCCATAGGAAAGTAGAAATTTCAGGCTAGTGGGAATTCGACCAAATTTTCCCCCATATAGGATGGTTTTGGATGACCCTTGGGTCTTGCAAGGATAAGTAGGCCTCTTTTACTCTGAAATATCCATCTCCTCGTTGGCCCCATATGATGATGTCTTCCCCATATCTGACCTCAACCTGGCGCTCTTGCAAGATTCTCGAGGCCATGTCTTTATTCTGCTCTTTCCACTAAATTGGCCACTCTTCTATTGGCTTCCAAGTTCTTATGAAAGGGTTGCAACTTGGTTGGTTGGTTTTCCAATAATGGTGCATCTTCACCCAATTGACACGTTCCATGGAAAGTTGGAGGCCTTGATATTTGGCTTCATCCTTATTGGATGTTGATCTCACACGTCATCCCAAAAGAGGGCAGAACACCCATTATGAACTTCCCAGAAGCACTGAGATTGAACCAAATCATGATTACGCCAATCATTATTCCAAATCAGAGAACCAAGTTTGTTTTTGTTAGCTTTGATTAAGGTATGAAGAGAGATTCTATGAATGTACTTATTCCTCCATAGCCTGGCCCAAAGGACTGAAGGATATTTGAACCATCTCCACCAAATTTTCACTACCAAGGTAGTGCTGGAAACCTAGGGGTCCCTGATGCCTAGTCCTCCATGGGATTTTGGTTTACAAAGAATGTTCCATGCCACCAAAGGTTGTTTATTTTATTTTGAAGGGCCACCCCATAGGAACTTGCATTGTAGGGTCCAAATTTTTTTGCAACTAGAACCGAGAAGAGGTATAGGGGAAGGGTCGAGAGAACATACTTGATCAAAAGGATACAACCTGACAAGGAAAGACAATGGTGAGTCCAACTGCTAAGTTTGGCTTCCATTTTGGCCATAATAACCTCCCAAGAAGGGTCATGAAGAGATTTGGAAAGGAGCGGAGCTCCTAAATATTTATTTGGGACGGAAGAGGGTTGAAGACCAAGCAAGGTGGCCAGATTCCATTGAATAGTGGGGGGAGTATTGAAGCAAAAACCATTGGATTTATCCTAGTTAATGACTGTGCCAAAAGAAAGATTAAAGAGGTCCATTTTTTTTTAAAGCATACACTTATTTTATCGTGGGTGTTCCCATTAGCAGTTTTTCATCCACAAACTAAATATGAGACATAGCCTCTTCATCATGAAGAAGGGTTAGTCCCTTGATCTCACCTTGTATTTTAGCATGGGAAAGGCTGCGTCCCAGACCTTCCACCAGGATTATGTATAGGAAAGGGGACATAGGGTCTCCCTGCCTAAGACCTCTTGAAACATTGAATTTCTTGGAGGGGGAGCCATTCACTAGGATAGAAAAGAAGGTCGTAGAGACCAAATTCATAACCCAAGTGACCCAATCTTCCCCAAAGCCAAAAACTAAAAGCATCTTATGAAGGAAGACCCAGTTCATCTGATCATAGGCTTTAGACATATCCAATTTCATCATCATTCCCCCTTTTTTGGATACCATGAGGGAATGAATAGATTCACGGGATTCTATAATACAATTTAGGATCTAAATTCCCTCTACAAAGCCTCCCTGGTCCCGAGAGATGATGAGCGGGAGGATAGGTTTAAGCCTAGAGGAAATCAGTTTGGAAATAATTTTATAAATGACATTGCATAAGGAAGTGGGGAAAAACTTATCTGCAGAGCATGCTCCTTTGATATTCGAAATTAAAGTGATGAATGTGGTATTGAAGGCATGTAGAATAGATTTATATTTGCAGGATTCTTCCACTACTTCCCAAATATTGTTGTTGAGAACTGGCCATCCTACCTGAAAAAAGTTAGGTGTGAAGCCATCCAGCCCTGGGGACTTCCCTGGGGCCATACTTTTAACAATATATTCAACTTCTTCTAATGAGGTCGGTCTCATCAAGCTTTGGGATTGTTCTAGGGGAAGCAGGCTAGGGATCACTTTAGTTATTTTGGTTATATCTTCCTGTCTATTAATCTCAGGTTTTGAAAGAAGGTCTTGGCAATAGTTTAGGAGTTCCTTCTCGATATCCTCCTTTTTCACTTTGGTGTTGTCATCTTGCACTTTGATAGACACAATTCTATTTATATTCCTTCTTTGAATTAAGGAGTTGTAGAAGAAGTGAGTGTTCTTGTCCCCTTCTCTTAACCAGCATATCCTAGATTTTTTTCTCCAAAATGTCTCTTCCCGACGCTCTGTTCTAACTGGATCTTTCTTGATTCCAGATTGCCTCGCAATGAGGTCTAAGGAGAAGATTCCTTGAATGCCTTTCTGCTATATCTCATCCATTTCAAGTTCAAGTTTTTTCTTCTCTTTAAAAATGTTACCGAATACCTATTTATTCCACTTTGTGAGGCACATACGAACGTGACTAAGTCTCTGTTAAAATTGGAACATTTTCATTCGATGGAGTTCTTTCAGGGATCTCCACCAAAGAGACAAGTTTGTAAGGAAGTCTGGGCGGTCAATCCATAACTTCTTGAAACGAAAATGAGAGGGCCCTTGCTTGCAGACTTGGGGCCACTCCAATGTTATGGGCCAATGATCTGAGCCTCGGAATGGGAGAATGCCTACGGAAAGGCCCTACTTATTTTGAAAGACATTTTCAGAGAGTAAAAACCTGTCTAGATGAATTGCAATTTGATGCTCTTTTCCCCTCTTATTGTTCCAGGTAAAGAGACTATTTCTGGTTGGGCCATCCACCAGGTGGATCCTTTCTATGAGCTCCCCAAAATATTTACTCTCTTGGTCGATCCTTCGAATATCTCCCTACTTCTCTAAGGGAGTCATGATCATATTGAAATCCCCTCCTAGGATCCATACTTGGTGTTTCAGTGAGGATCCTAAAAGGTTAATTTCCTCCAGGAAGGCACTTTTTAGGTTAGGAGAATTTGGGCCATGGGCATTTGTGATGTATCCCTCTTCCTCGAAGCCTTTAATTTTAAATTTTAGGGTGAGAAGCTTGATCTGATAGAGAAGTACTCCATATCCAAGGCTTCCAAGTCCTAGAGGGTATCCACTCCTCCAGATGCTCCTTCAGCTGCTATCCATATAGCTTCACAACCAGGCCAGATTCTTTGAGTTATCGTTCTAATGTTTCCTTCATCACATTTAGTTTCTTTAAGAAAGACAATGTCCTCCTTCATTATGGAGATTTGTTTTCATCATCTGTTGTTTAGAAGGGCCATTCATAACTCTGATATTCCAGGATGTGATATTCTTTATCAACATTTAGGTTGCAGTGGGAAATAGCTATCTGGAAGGCATACCACTTGACCTAAGTCGACCATTAGTGATCTTGCTTCTTCCAATTTTTGGATGTAAGGTTTCCTTCCTCTCCTTTTTTCCTCTCTGCTTTTTTCCTCTCCTGAGGTTTTCTTTTGAGCTTTGAGGGGGTTAGTCTTCATTCCCATGCTTCCTGATGTTGAATATCCTAGCCTGGGATTGGATCCTGCCCCCTTTCCTTTGTCTATGTCTTTTTGTAACATCCTTAGCTGAACTATGGCAAGGATGTTGATTGTTTGTGCTCCATGAATCTCCCTCGGGGTCGACAGATCTATTTCAATCTCCTCTAGATCCATATCCTCGGTCGTTTTCGGTTTCAATTCCTCTTCTGTGTCTGTGGCTGAGACTTGCTTTTCCTTCATCACTACTTATTTCCCCTCCCCTCCTTTATCTTCTTTCTCCTTCTCTGTTTTAAGCTGCTTGGGAACATCTACCTATGTTTCTGAAGGTTTCTTGATTTCTTCCTTCATCTCCTTCGGTTGTCCTTCCTCTCTGATTTTAGTGGGTTCTCCTTCCAAAATCTTTAAGTTGTTGCTAACACTTTTGTCATGTGTCATAGTTGGTTGCTTCGACTGGCATCACCCTGCCTTCCTTTTACTTGGGATCTTGGTAAAAACCTTCAAATATGTTTCTTACTTACCTGTATTCCTTTGGGGGGAAGCGTTTAAGGGGAAATCCCTAAATAAATGGCCATGGACGTGACATTTCCTACAACAGAAATGAATGTGCTCATAGTTGAGAGGTTAGGTCCATTCTTCATCCCGGTAGGACATTATTATGGATTCAAGGAGAGCATTAGCCACATTCATATAAACACATATTCTATCATAAGAGATATAACTGACCGTCTTTGTCACCTCCAAGATTTTGACAAAGGATCCTAATGTGTTTCCTATACCTTCTAGGATCTCAGGTTCCCAGAATTCCCTTAGAAAGGAGTACATCCTAATCCAAACTGGAGCCTCTGTGAATTTTTATTTCTTTGGGGAAAACCTTTTTGTACATAATTTCACATGGATGTCTATTGAGTTAAAGAAGTAGGGCCCTTCCTCAAACACCTTGTCTCTCTCTCCCGGTTCCGAGAAAACTGTTGTGAAGAATCCTTTTGACCCAAGTTGAAGGTCTATTTTCCCATTTACCTTCCATCTTTCCTTTATCCAAAGTTGGTGGGATTTTTTCGAGGGCTAGATCCTCATAAATTTCCCGATTAGGGTGTCGTCTCGCATCCATTGGATGTAATTCCCTATCTTAGTCGAGGTTACCTCATACTTGGGATTCTCCACAATGTTAGGTAAGCATCCATTTTGAAGTCGCTTTCTCTAATTTTGTAGGTTTTTTTCCTTCTAGTCCTTTCCCTGATTTGATGGGTTTGTCTCCTCCTTGCATGTTTATGTCTGACCTTTGCAGACTCCACCCATCTCGACATCCTCACCCCTACTTTTGGGGATGCCTTTGACTATGTCCTTGAAGAACTTTCGGGTTTCCTCTATCAACATCCCAAGGCTTTCCCTGTCTTGGGATCTGACATCCCGGGAGACATAACCTCCTTCTTGTGAGTCTTAATCTATGCAGATCCTTCCCCCTGCTAGGGATCTATGCAGATCCTTCCCCCTTACTAGTGTGCACAAAACCCAAGAATTGTCATTTTTTCCCACAGTTTAAAGAAAAAGAAAAAAAAAACGTTAAAAAAAAATAAAAAAAATGATTGACAGTTCTTAAGGGGTTAGACTTTCATTTATATCAGAATTCCATTTATGCCAAATACTAAATATTAAGTCATTAGCCCGTTTCTTGAATAATTGAATTACCAAACATTAAAAATGACAATCTTTATTTAATAGAAATTAAAAATTAATAATATACTTAAAAAATTAATAAAAATAAAAGTTACAAAATTTCATTTTTATTTGAAGTTGAATGAAGTTATAAAATTGAATTTTTAATTGAAGTTGAATGAAGTTTCTAAAGATTATTCTTACTCAGTGGTATGACTCTCAAATAGATGTAGTCCAACATGATTTTTAGGAAATTAATTTTAAAGGGATCATTTTAAGTTTTAGTAGCACTTAATTATCGAAGCCAAATTATTAAAGAAATAAAAAAAAATGAATTTTAAAAAGGCAATAGTAAATTGAATTAAATAAATAATTGGTATTCAATCATGGCATACTTATATGAAAAAGTAATGATAAAGACTATTTGATAATTAATAATATAGATAAATATTTTAAAATGTATTTATTAAGAGAATCTGACAATGAGCAACTTAAATTCATATCGAAGTGTTTAAAAGGTTCTTCGTGTGATTAATTCATACAATTCAAAGAACAAAGTAAAGGATTATAAATAAATTGGTCACTTTTTATTTTGAAACTAAAAAAAATGTTTTAAGAGAGGGGCAGGAAAAAATAGTCGTATAATACTTAAAACATGAGCTAACAAACTATGAAGAGTACAATTAGAAATTACTAAGAAGAGAATGAAGATCTCAGGGATAAATTTGATGAGAACTTATAAAAAAAATGAAGAAATTTCTCATTTAAGAAATGTTCATCGTTGCATGCTTGATTTAATAAGTTAATGGATAAGAAGTAGTGGTATCAAAGATTACAATAGGAAAATTTAAATCTCAAGAAAATATATCAAAATTTTATTATAAAAAGATGATGAAATTTCTTGCCTAAGGAATTATAATCAACACTTATTTGCACAAATTAAAAGTTAAAATAATGAGAAGACGAAACAACAAAAAACACTAGAACAACTTGTCCAAAAATAAAATTGATCAACAAAAAAACAATAATGAATCCAATTCCATGAAGTAAAGTTCAAACCATGGATAAGGGAACTATCACAGATGAATCAAAGTTGAAAAAACGAGTGAAGATTTATTAACAGGGCACTGATTAATAAAGTGATCGAGGCCCTCAGGTTGCAGACATGGAGTACCAAGAGACATATGACTGACAACGTCCACATGCACAAACAAAGACCCACTTTAGCACCACACATCCTCGGTTCATCACAATGGCATTCACCACATCAGCTTGCTTCCAAAAGACAATGGGTCTTGCTCCATTAGGTACAAGTTAGGTATTGTGGTAAGTGTCACTTTAATACTTGAGGCATTTGAGTATGTTGCATTTAAAGTTGTTTTTTATTATAAAACGTCTACTTGGAAATAATGCTCTTTTCCCTATTTCACCTTGGTGGTTGACATTGTGCCCTAGTAAGTGGTCACCCTTGGGGAAGGGTTTGATACTGGGAGGTCTCATGTTGATTAAGGTTGGTTGTCATTGATGTCAACCCTTGAAGAAAGCCCTGTAGCACAAAGGTTGGGTAATGGACCCAAGATTGTTTGATGTAAAGATAAATCGTTATTGTCTTTTCATGGTTGATAATAAGTAGAAATGGATGAACTCCAAAGTGATCTCCTTATGGTGAAATCCCTCACGGGAAGACGCTTTGCGGATTGAGTTATCCTAGAAGTATGGTTAGAGAAACCATGCTTATTTGTGGAATAATGAGATGAACACCAGTGAATTTGTCAGTGAAACTATCCTACATAGGTAGTTCTTGTCATGCCATTTTCGGTGGTATGTGGAATGTCACATAACTCCTCACGGTTAGAGAGTTATGGCCATGAGAAGTTGGAGAACCCAGGTTTGGGTAATGGACCCAAGTTTGTTTGATGGATAACAATACGAGTTTTGATATATTTTCAGGTAATACTATTCTATATGGATAATATATGTCATTCCATTTATGGTGGTATGTGGAACGTCACATAACTCCTCACGGTTTGAGACTTATGGTCTTACGAAGTTGGAGGACCCTCATATGTCATCTAGAAGCCCCAAAAGGTCAAATTAGTCAAAGTGGTTTAAGAGTTTTTAAAGGTAAATAATAAAGTGAAGTGATGAGTGAACTATAATTCAAAGTGAATACAAAATCAATTTAATATTTAAATAATAAATTTAATGGAGAAATTAGAAGTGGGTTAACCCTAAAATAAGGAAAGTGGGCAAAGTGACCTAGAAGATGTTTTTAAGGAAGCTACTAAGAGAGTATAAATAAGAGGCAAGGCTCTCTCATTTAAATAACACTTGCGCATATTGAATACCTATAAGTGTCTGAGGTAACCAAAGGATATCTAAGCCGAATTTCTGAGGGAAGGTGAAGAAAATAAGGCCGGAATTCAAGGAAGGATAAATTCTTTTGATGATTCTTTCTAAGTTTCAGATCGATTCAACAAATATTCCATGTGGGGCATGCTCTACAAGGTCGCTCTCTAGAAAAAGCCATAATTCAACAAGGTATGTCATTTTTTCTATAACTAATTTTCTGAGAGGCTCCAAGTAGTGACGCCTCGAGGAATTGAATAAAACACACTGAAGAACATGTGTATCAGTTTCAGATATTTATTCATTATAGGTACAAAGTTATGATTATTTAGAGTCGGGGTTGTTGACTAATCCAAAACTAGTCATGTGAGACTAAAGAAACCTTTGATGTAAATTTTGGTCTCTTGTTGTTTAAAGTTAAGGAAGGTTTGTAGGTATGTGATCATATACACCAGGTCTAATACAGAGTTATAAATCATAGTTGGATGATGAAATTGATGAGGGATTTTGGTTGAGGTACAAGTTGGGTACATGGTTGAGACAAGTAGTTGATGAGTTGGCACATACATGAGGTGTACAGTTGATGATGTTGGTACATATTGATGAGTCATAGTTGATGAGTAGTTGACAAATGATTGGTACATACTTGGAACATGGTTGATGCACTTGTTTATGGTACAAGTTGATTACAGGTTGAGGTACAGGTTGATGCATGGTTGATGCATGGTTCAGGTTTACAGTGGTATATCTCATAGTGATAGTGTGACAATGGTTCCATCATTATACTTCTACTTCAGGGCGGTTGGACAGGGCAAGGATAGGTGGTTGTATCCACCTTCCGGTAGTAGCCAGAGAACTTAGGGAATTGTAGCCTCCTTCTGGTTGTAGCGAGAGAATTGGGGAGTTGGAGCTTCCTTCAGGTTGTAGCCTGAGAAACTAGTGGGTCGGAGCCTCCTTCCAGTTGCATATGGAAAACAAAGAAAGTTGGTGCTTCCAATGAATGTAATTATTCAAGACATATAAGAAAAAGAATTATGTGGTTTTCTCCCAATTTGGGTTTCCACGTAAAACACTGGTGTATTGTGTATGTGTGTGTTTGTTCATTTATTATTGCTCATTATTGGATAATAATTATACATTGATATAACACTTGTATTATTTGGAGAAAAATGATTATAATTACGCTATTACTGATTCACGCCCCCCTCCCAGTAATCCAACAAATGGTTTTAGAGAAGGTTCCTTCAGAAATCAGTTTAACCACTGAAAGGTAGATCATGGAGAGTACCAACTCATATAAAAATGGAATACCACACTTTGATGGACAGAAGTATGCTTTTTGGAGCATAAGGATGAATACATATATACAAACACAGGGGTTTGAAATTTGGCAATCAATTGTAGATGGATACACAGTACCAGTAGTTCCACCAACAAATGACAAATTAGTGAAACTTGGTCAGAATAATTCCAAAGCTACAAATGCACTTTTGAATGGTTTCAGTGAAACAGTATTCACCAAAGTTTCACATTGTAAATCCGCTAAAGATATTTGTGACAAGCTTCGAAATATTTATGAAGGAGATACAAAAGTCAAAGAAGCAAAACTTCAAACTTACAGAGGTCAGTTCGAACAACTAAAAATGAAGGAAGGTGAGAATATTACAACCTACTTCTTAAGAGTTGACGAAACAGTGAATGCAATCATAGGATTGGGAGAAGAAATCGAAGAATCTGTAATTGTTCAAAAGGTACTAAGATCTCTTCCTATGAGATTCAACCCTAAGATATCATCTCTAGAAGAAAGATCATATCTGAACTCAATAAGCATGGACGAACTGCATGGAATCTTCACAGCATATGAAATGAGAACTGGACAGGAAAATCTAGATGTAAAAGAAGCAGCCTTCAAATCATCCAAAAGATCAAAGCAAAAGAAAAAGGAACAAGAAGAATATAGCAGCAACAACGACGTCTCAAAAGATGATGAAGAAGTGACCAAATTCGTCAAAAGACTAAACATGGGAACCAATGGTAGGTATAGAGGTAAACTTCCTTTAATTTTTTTTAATTGTGATGGTATTGGTCATTTTGATAACAAATGTCCTCATAAGAAAAAGAGAAATGATGAAGGTTACTCAAAAGGCAAACACACATATAAAGGCAAAATAACTACAAAGAAATATTTCAAGAAAAGCTTATGCATCAAAGAAGACATCTCATCATCAGATGAAGATGAAATCAATGATAGTGAGATAGGAAAATTTCTATTCATAGTAGTAAAAGATTCTGACAAATAAGACTCTAAAGAAGAATATGAAGATGGATATGAAGAAGTCGAAGACGAAATTCAAGAGGCAGAAGTTGACTATCAAGAAGAATTAACGTATTCCATAGAAGTTATCAGAAGAGAAAAGAAGAAAAACAAGAAACTACAAGAAGAACTAGACAAGAAAAAGGACACTCGAGAACTAGAACAAATGATCACAAGATTGAAGGTTCAAATAGAAGAAAATAAAATAATTGAATAGGCACTCAAAGAACAACTATAATAAAAGGACAAGATCATTGGAAACTTGGAAGTTGAGATTGTCACACTAAGAAAGGATATTCAAAAGAAAAATATGCAGAATAGCTCAAAAGTTCTGGATGACATTATCAGCAGTCAAAAATCTCATCTTGACAAGTATGGACTTGGATACAATTAGAAAGAAAAGGGATCAAGTTCCAAAACAACAAAGCAAGAAACAAATCCAAAAAGCTATGCAGAAACAATCAAAGGGGATATGAAGATGTACAAGGAAGATTATAGGGACTCTCCTCCACCGAGAAGATTCAGATTTTAGAGTCAACAACAAACATATAGGCCTCAAGAAGAAGAAGGATTCATAAGAGCACCTTCTTTCATAAGATCTTCAAGTCCCAGGTATCAAACTATATTTTTTGGTTTATGTTATGCATGTAATATTTTTGGACATAAAGTTGTGAATTGCAGAGCTAACAACAGGAACAATAACAACTTTGAGATTCATACACAAAGGGGTTACTCAAGAAGACCTAGTGAAATACAAGGAATAAGTTACAACAGGTTTGAATCTTTGAGCACTAAAGTGGAATATTACAAATGTAACAATTTTGGACACATGGCCAAAAATTGCAGAATGATAGTCCATCCTAAAGAACCTCAACAGAATAACAACAGTCACAGACAAGAACCCCGGAAAATGACATAGATAAGAAAACAAGATCAGTATAGCAATGAAGAATGGACAGTCGCTCTACAAGCTAAGAAGAAGAAACACGGTTGGTATGTTGGCAGTGGGTGTTCAAAACACATGACAGGTGATAGAAACAAATTTCTTACATTGCGAAAGGAAAGAAATGGATCAGTCTCCTTCAGAAATGATAATTCAGCCAAAATCATTGGAGAAGGCACAGTCTGAATTGGGAACAAGAATAAAAAGACACAAAATGTTCTACTGGTAGAATATATGAAACATTATCTTCTAAGTGTGAGTCAAATGTGTGACCAAGGTCATAAATTTACTTTTGATTCACAAAAGTGTGAGATAAGAAGAGAAGGTTCAAGGAAATTGGTCGGTATTGCTGCAAGAACTTCAAACAACATATATGTGTTAAGTGAAATTGGAAATGAAAAGTGTTTTCTATGAAAGGAAGATGAAAGTTGGCTATGGCATAGAAGAATGGGTCACATGCATTTTGATAACCTTTTCAAAGTCAATAACAGAGAAGCAATCAGAGAAATTCCCCAGATCATGAAACCAACCAACACTTTATGCAAGCATTGTCAACAAGGAAAACAAACAAATACCAGGTTCAAATCAAAGGAATATTCAACAACAAGACCACTGGAAATTGTGCATACCAATCTAGTTGGACCAAATACAAAAAAGGGCTTAAAAGGTGAGAGATACTTTATGTTATTAGTTGATGATTATACAAGAATGATTGCAGTTTTATTTCTCAAGAACAAGTCAGAAGATTTTGAAAAATTCAAGATCTACAAGGAAATGGTTGAAAATGAGATGGATTCAAGAATCAAATGCTTGATATATGATAATGGAGGAGAGTTCACATCAAAGTAATTTATGGACTACTACAAAAATCATGGAATAAAAAAACAATTCT
>ML798265.1:80412-92924 GCA_009831015.1 Picea engelmannii | reverse complement strand
TAGATTGGTATGTAAAGGATATGCACAGATTGAAGGAATCGACTTTAAAGAGAAATTTTCCCCAGTTGCTAGAATGGAAGAAATCCGGTTGCTTTTAGCCTATGCATGCTCCAAAAATGTTAAAGTATATCAGATGGACGTAAAACCATATTTTCTGAATGGGGAACTTGAAGAAGAAGTCTACATTGAAAAACCATAAGGATTTCAATTGTCAGAGAACGCAGATTATGTGTGTAAATTAAAGAAGGCCTTGTATGGTCTAAAACGGGCTCCTAGAGCATGGTACTCTAGATTGGATAAGTATCTGCAGCAGGCAGGGTTTAGAAAAGGAAGTGCAAACAACAACCTCTACATCAATGTAAGTGAAGGTAATATTTTATTAATTGAATTTTATGTTGATGATATTATTTTTGGTAGTGATGATGACAGGTTAAGCCAGAAATTTGCAAAAGATATGCATAATGAATTTGAAATTGCGTTACTTGGAGAACTATCCTTCTTTTGGGGACTTCAGATACATCAAAGAAACCAAGGAATCTTTATTTCTCAAACCAAGTATATCATAGAAATGCTAAAAAGGTTCGAAATGGAAGATTGAAAACCAGTTATCACTCCCATGAAAACTAGTTGCAAGTTGAGCAAAGATGATGATTCGAAGTCTATAGATCAGAGGAAATACAGGTCAATGATTGGCAACCTACTATATGTGACAACATCCAAACCAGATGTTATGCAGGAAGTTGGATAGGTGGTGCGATTTCAAGAAGCACCGAAGGAGTCACATGTGTTAGCAGTGAAGAGGATTTTCAGATATCTCAAAGGCACAAAAGAGTTTGGATTATGGTATCCAAAAGGAAAGGATATATCACTTATTTCCTACACAGATGCAGATTGGGCAGGTTGTATGGATGACCGACGAAGCACCAGTGGAGCAGCGTTCTACTTGGGTGAGTGTTTAGTATCATGGCTAAGAAAGAAACAATCATCAGTGTCTTTATCTGCAGCCGAGGCAGAGTATATTGCAGCATCATCATGTTGTACACAGGTTATTTGGATGAAACAAACTCTGACAGATATACAAGTTGAGTATGATGAGTCTATTCCAATCTATTGTGATAATACAAGCGCCATCAGTATCTCGAAGAACCCGATGATGCACTCCAAGATGAATCACATTCCAATCAAGTATCACTTTCTATGGGAGTAGGTTGCATAAAAGAACATCAGAGTTGAGTATATGGGCACAAAAAAACAAGTGGCATACATCTTCACAAAACCACTTCCACGAGAATCCTTTGAATATCTTCGTGAGAGACTTGGAGTTATTTCTACTCCAAAATGAATGATTTTTGAATTATTATCTTATATGTCTTAGATTTACACGAGGAAGAACCATAAGAGGACAGTTCATTCAGAGGAGCAACCCCGAATGGAAAGATGCATTTTCCATTGATGACAAAGGGGGATAGATTTATCAGATGCAGAGGACAGAGGCAAAGGGCAGAGGCATGGTTCCAGGGGGAGAGATTTATTAGATGCATGGGAAAAAGGCAGAGGATAGAGGCATCGTTCCAGGGGGAGAAGATTTATCAGATACAGAGGACAGAGGCATGGTTCTAGGGGGAGCATGAGTGATATGATTTCAGTATTACATCAGAGTGTTGCCATCAATGCCAAAGGGGGAGATTGTTGATTAAGGTTGGTTTTCATTGATGTCAACCCTTGAAGAAATCCTCGTAGCACAAAGGTTGGGTAATGGACCCAATATTGTTTGATGTAAAGATGACTCGTTATTGTCTTGTCATGGTTGATAATAAGTATAAATAGATTAACTCCAAGGTGGTCCCCTTATGGTGAAAGCCCTCATGGGAAGACGCTTTGTGGATTGAGTTATCCTAGAAGTATGGTTAGAGAACCCATGCTTATTTGTGGAGTAATGAGATGAAATCTAGTCAATTTGTCAATGAAACTATCCTAGATGGATAGTGTTTGTCATGCCATTTCTGGTGGTATGTGGAACGTCACATAACTCCTCACGGTTAGAGAGTTATGGCCATGAGAAGTTGGAGAACCCAGGTTTGGGTAATGGACCCACATTTGTTTGATGTATAATGGTATGATTTTCGATATATTTTTAGGTAATACTATTCTATATGGATAGTACATGTCATTCCATTTCTGGTGGTATGTGGAATGTCACATAACTCCTCACGGTTTGAGAGTTATGGCCTTACGAAGTTGGAGGAGTCTCATATGTCATCTAGAAGCCCCAAAAGGTCAAAGTAGTCAAAGTGGTTTAAGAGTTTTTAAAGGTAAATAATAAAGTGAAGTGATTAGTGCACTATAATTCAAAGTGAATACAAAATCAATTATTTAAATAATAACTTTAATGGATAAATTAGAAGTGGGTTAACCCTAAAATAAGGAAAGTGAGCAAAGTGACCTAGAAGATGTTTTTAAGGAAGCTACTTGGAGAGTATAAATAAGAGGCAAGGCTCTCTCATTTAAATAACACTTGCGCATATTGAATACCTATAGGTGTCTGAGGTAACCAAAGGATATCTAAGCCGAATTTCTAAGGGAAGGTGAAGAAAAGAAGGTTATGTTAGCGTCAGAAGTCACTCCTGGATTGCTTGCAGGAGCAGAGCCTGACACCCATCAGTTTAATGTCACGATTGTTTATAAGGGGATGATCAAATGGAAGAAAACTCAGAACAATATTGTCTCAACTCTGACACTAGACCAGGCATGCATGGGCAAATGGGGTCTTAGATAAACTTCAAACAATGAGTTGTAATAAATGGTGAGCAGTGGGAAGACTTATATGAGAAGAGTGCGAAGGTCTGTCAAAGACATCAGGTTTCTAACAAATTGGAGAAGAAAGCGCTCAAACGCAAGATCCTCTTACATTCAAACAAAGAAGACCAGAGAGTACAGTAATGTAACAAAAAATCCTTTATCATAACGAAACTGCAACAATTCAATCGAATCATTCGATCATGAACTCCCTGGTATGAGACGAAAACATAGACGGAGTAAGAAAATTGTTTGTCATAAAACAAGAAATCCCAAATACAGATGCATAACCAGGAAACTAGAATCAAGTTAAGGCTTTACAGTCGGGAGCTATGCTCTACCATTGATAGATACAAAAATGGAGAAAACGCCTACATATAATCAAAACAACAACAGCAACAAAACCGAGACGTTGCATTAAAACTTTGCGTCTGCATGACCTCTGACAGTCTATAGCTGCAATCTCTGAATGATCGTGCAAATATGGCAGACGCAATCTAACTCCTGGAAGTTCAGTAGGCGAATCGACGTGCATTTAATTCGTCGCCGGACTTTCCCATTATGGCGGAGGCGATGTCTAACCACCACCAACTGCTTCAATAACTACTTCATCGGGATTGAGGATGGCCCGTCCAACTCGGCACTTTTGAGACGTGGAAGACCTTTCGAGCTGCCACATGGATTAGCTGAGCGGCCTGATGAATAGGCGTGGAGGCCAGCGCGAGGGATGGGGCACATGACGGGAGTGGTAACAGCGAAACTATGAGGGTGTGAGTGAGGTTATAGGAGAAGACACATGGCAGAAGACAATAAGCGAAGGGGGCAGGAAATGAGGTATAATGGACACATTTCTAGTGGGAGGCTGACGTGGAAGAGAATGGGACATATGGAAGGTGGTGAATGGATGATGAGAGGGAAAAGGTGATCGTGTGGTTAGGCGGAGAACGGATGGCAGGATGACACAAAAAAGGTGGGCGCCACGTTGACTAAACGTAGAACGACAATGGATGTCTAGGTGGCCTGGGCATTGTTGATCCAGGCGCTCGAATTGCAGCCATCAGAGAGATGCGTCATCGATTCTGGACCCCCCCCCTCCGATTAAAGGTAGAAAGGCGGGGGGGGTCCGGAATCACCCTTCGCGTCGTTGATCCAGGTGCTTTGATCTCGGTCGTTGAAGAGGTGCGCCCCCAATTCTGGACCCCCCCCCCCCGCTTAAAGGTAGAAAGGCGGGGGGCTTCAAAATCCGATGTGTGCCGTTGATCTGGGCGCGCAAAATCCTGTCGTCCAGATTTGATTTTCAATTAAACATGGACGCATTTGCATCCCGGACTTAGGACAAGTGGGTTTTTAACCCATTCTTTTCCTTCTAACCCCCTTTACAAGAAATATCGCTAACATTTGGCTCCATGGGGGATAGAGTCGTCCCTGTGATGCTCTAAGAACACTTATTGCAGATTCAGTGCCTTGTTGTTGGGCTATGGAGTCATTTATTATGCTGAAAACAAAACAATATTTACAAAACAAAAGAGCCAACTGTGGCTCACAAAAAACATATTTTCAAGAAATGCCCATTTACTGGGCCACTAAGAACTTCTTTGCCTTCCAGATCCTGCAACCTGTAAGTATTATTTGAAGATACTTCAAGGATCTTGAAAGGCCCAAACCAGAGGGCATCAAAATTATTGTGCTTTCCCCTGTCCTGCTTGGGTGCATCCCATTTGAGTACCAGGTCTCCCTGCTCGAATTCTTTCTTTTTTCTCTTCTTGTCAAAAGCCTGTTTGATCTTCTGCTGGTGATTATAGGCCCTGTCCATGACCTGTTCTCTGATCTGTTGCACTTCCACCATCTAATGAATCCTTCTGACCACATGGTTAGGTTCTCCTTCAAAGTCCTGGAGGAAATTTGCCATAGATAAGGCGAGCTGAGTAGGGAAAACGACCTCTATTTCATAAACAAGTTGGAAAGGTGATATGCCCAGGGATTTCTTGGTTGTCACCCGATCAGCCCAAAGAGCAAATTTGAGTTTTGAATCCCAGGCCCTTTTATTGTCCTCCAGTAGTTTCTTGATGAGCTTGATTAGGATTTTATTGGAGGACTCTACTAGTCCGTTTCCTTGAGGATAATAGGGAGTAGAGTGAACCAGTGAAATCTCAAACCGTTCACAGAACTTGACTAGAGGCTCAGACCGAAAGGGGGAGGCATTATCAATGAAAATTCTGTTGGGGAAACCAAATCTGGCTATAATATCTTCCAGGAAGTTGATTATCACTTTGTGAGAAGTGCTTCTGGTAGGGACAACTTCTATCCATTTAGTGAAATAGTCAGTCGCAGTCAAAATCCATCTGTGCTAGCCACTTGAGGGAGGATGAATTTCTCCGATGAAGTCCAATCCCCACTGCTGAAAGGGCGCTAAAACTACTACGGGCTTTAATGGCATATATTTGAGTTGCTTCTTTCCTAAGAACTTCTGGCATTTGATGCAAGCTCTGACTTCTCTACAGACATCAGGAAATAAGGTGGGCTAGTAATACCCAGCCCGGAGGATCCTGTGAGCTGTGGTCTTCCAAAAATGATGACCTCAGCAGAAACCACTATGGAAATCGATCATAACCTTCTGGGCTTGCTGCGGGTCCAGACACCTTAGTAATACCCCCAGAGGGTATTTCCAGTACAAGGCTTGATCAATGAGGCAATATTTGACTGCTTTGAGCTTTAAAGCTCTGGCCTTACTTTTTCCCAATCCATCAGGGGGCTTTAATTATTGCATAAAATACAAGATATCCTTGTACCAGGGGCATGACGCTAGTGATAGGGTGCCTTGGAAATGCTTGTTGGACGGCTCAGCTTGCTCATTGATGAAGTTAATTCCCAAGGCCTTGCAATTGGACTCAGCCAGCAACTTGGCCAAACCCTGCCCCTTTATCAACTTGGTGGGCTTAATTTCCAGATCAAACTCTAGGATCTTGGCGATCCATTTACCTCTCCTCCCATCTATGTCAGGCTGTATAAGAATGTCCTTCACAGAGGTTGAAGGGACATATGCAATGATCTTTGAGTGCAAGACATAGATCCTGAAAGATTTGAGAGCTTTCACCAATGCATAGGCCTGCTTTTCCATGATTTCGTACCGAAGCTCTGCATCTCTTAATGCCCTGCTATAGAAAGCAATAGGCTGCTCTCGCCCTTGATCATTTTTCTGCAACAAAACTACCGCTACTGTATCACAGGAAGCAAAAGAAAATATCAGAAAATCTTTGGAATAATCGGGACTGATTAGCACAGGTGCCTCAGTCAACACCTTATTTATTTGGGCAAAAGATTCCCTGGGTTCAGTGGTCCACTTTACTTCATTTCCCTTCCTGAGCATGGCTGTGATGTGTCTCACCAGCTCGAAAAAATTTGAGACGAATCTCCTCAAAAAATTAATCTTCCCCAAAAATGCTTGAACCTCTTTCTTAGATCTGGGAAGTGACAGGGTCTGAATTGCTTCCACCCTGTTAGGATCAATTCTCACCCCCTCTGCTGATACTATATGGCCCAATAGCTTCCCCTCCTTCATAGAAAACAATTATTTCTTGGGGTTTAAAGATAGGCCATACCTCTGACACTTCAGGAAAACCTTCTTCAAGTGGCAGTAGTGCTCTTTATCAGTCTTGGAGAAGACTGTTATGTCATCTAGGTATATCACCACAAACTTATCTTTCTCCTCGATAAAGGCTATGTCCATGGCTCGCTAGAATGTGTCTCCTGCATTCATCAACCCAAAAGGCATTTTGGCATACATGAATGTGCCCCAAGGAGTGGTGAAGGCTATTTTTTCTCTGTCCTCAGGCATGATTGATATCTGATTGTAACCAGAGAAACCATCAATCATGGATATCCTAGATGCACCGGTTACCCTCTGCAGTATGTGCTCCATGTTGGGCAGGGGATAATTGTATTTCCTTGAGCTCCTATTCAGGTTCCTGAAATCAACACAGAGTCTGATTTCGCCACTTTTCTTCCTTACCGGGACCAAATTGGCCACCCAGTCGGAATATCTCAAGGGGATAATGATTTGGGCATCTGGCAGCTTCTTTACTTCTTTCTCCATGACAAGTAGCAACATGGGATTTATCTTCCTTAGCTTCTGCTTAAATGGATTAGCCTCATCTTTTAGTGGAATCTTGTGTTCAATAACCGATGTGTCATATGTTTTAAGGTCTTTGTAGGTCCATGCAAACACATCAACAAATTCTCTCAGTAGCTCAGCATATTCACTCCTCTTCTCCCTGGTCAAACTTTTCGACAACTTGACAAACTTGGGCTCCTCTGGTGTGCCAATGTTGCACTCAGCTGTGTCAGAATCATCACCTAAAATTCTACCCTTTACTGCCACATCATTCCCATCGAACAATCTTTCTAACGGGACTAGTCCTCTCGGGATGTACTTGCTCAGCAATTGAATGATCTGATGATTAGTAATTTTATTTAAAAACACCTCAGGGTGGGGATCCCCTTCTATGTCAGGATCTTCGTCAATATGCAATGCAGAGAAATCATCAACAGATTGGAGAAATTTTTCGATTTCCAAATCATCTTCGAATACCTTCCAATGATTGACATTGTCCGGTACAGAAGGTCTATATTTTATTTCAACACCTGATCTGACCATAGTTGGCGAAGGAACTTTGAGCAAACTAGTTGTGACAGCTAAAAAGTCGGCTGAAGCATTTTCTTCCCTCGGAATGAAGTAAATATTAAAGGCCAAGAAGAAATTATCCACTAGGTCCCATACCTCGTTCCTGTAATTCTTGAGCTGAGGATGCTTGGCCTGATAAACATTTTTGACCTGCTGGATGATCAATTCTTCATCTCCAAACACAACCATTTCCTTAATTCCCATTTCTTTCGCAGCCCGCATACCCAGGATAAGAGCTTCATACTCTGCCACATTATTGGTGACTTTGAATTCCAGCTTGTATGATAGAGCTATGGTCTCTCGACAGGGTCATATGAATACCACTCTGGAACCTACACCTACACTGGAGGAAGCTCCATCAAAGAACATCTTCTAAACAGAGGTGGTTGGAGGAGGCATATCCTGATTAAAAATGGGCTGCTTTCTGATCTGTAAAGGGGCCTCAGGAGTTTCAGTAATTTGTAACAAACTAGACCCTAAGTCAGTTTCAAGTGCAAAGATGGGGTGATTTGTGGGGTTCACTTCATCACTGACAATATAGGATAGTTGGGCTTCTCTGTACAACCTCCTGCATTCCCCTCCAAAAACTAGAATGGTGGCATATGTGAGATCCATCTATAACGTCCCTCCAAGTCGCTTAATCCAAGACCTTGACAACAACATGCCAAACTTGGGGGGAACATCAGCTACCACAATATCCATGACCATACTCTTCATTGGCAGCTAAAACAAAGAAACTACCAGGTCCTTAATGACTCCCAAACATTGCAGCCTCCTAGAGTCAAAGGAATAGAGGTCATGATAGGCTCTGGTGACTTCTAACCCTAGTTCTTCCATGATGGTTTTGGGCATGAGGTTGTGGGAGGCCCCTGAATCCATTAAGCAGTTGTGCAACACTTTATCATGTATGTTCAGGGACATGTAGAAAGGGGGGGATGAATCATCTCTATCTTCTACCATGGGTCCTAGGACAACTGCTGGTTGTTCATCTTGGAGGTTTATGGAGTCTGTGGGAGGGGATGAGGCTTCAGACTGCAAAAGCTCAATGAAGATTTTTTTAAATTCTTCATGTTTAATTAGCTCGGTGAGGGGGACATGGATTCTGATCTTTTGAATTTCATGCTCGAAGCTAAAAGAAGATGTAAGCTTTGGAATTTCTCTTATTTCAGGAACATGATGGTGGACAGTGGGAGGGAGGGGTTGATCCTTTTTACCTCTCTGATTGTCTGTTATTCCATTAGCAGGCTTCTCCGTTCTAGTGGACTGCTCAGGAATATCAGGTGTTGTTGTCTTTTTATCGGACCTCAGGTTATACCTGCCTCGACCGCCGCCAGCCTTGTCTCCCTTGCTTAATTCATTTAGCTGACTATCCATGAGAGACTCCTCATAAGCTTCTTGAGTGAGATGAGGAAAAGGAGTGTCTCCTAAGCAGTGGATTTCAGGATCAAGCTCGTCTGTCTCCCTTTCTTCTTATTTGGTCATAAAATTGTTCAAGAAAGGAGCCTGGATTCTCTGGTCTTCTCTGTCTCTTCCCTTCTCTTTGTGCATAGCTGGGGGAGCGATATTGTTTGACCTCCTGAAACCCCCTTTGATCTCAGTGTTTTGGTGGCCTTTATTCATTTGCTTCCTTTCCACCTTCAGTCTATCCATTTCTTCGGACAGAAACTTCATCACCTGGGTCAGTTCATTCACTTGAGTGTGGGGCGACGATGGGCCAGAAGTTGAGGCTTCGGACTTTCATTTTCTTCTATCTGTGTCAGTCTTTCTCCTCAGTCTGTCAGCTACTAATATATTGGATTCCACTTCTATGGCCACATCTTGCATTTGATCCAAGGAGGTGGCTCTTCTTTCTCTCAATAAAAGAAAGAAATCAGGGTCGAAAGCACCAGCATAGGAAATTTGGGCAGAGGCTTATGAGGGCTTTACTTCTGTAGGAATCTTGTTATACATCTTATTGAATATTTTGGAGAAGTTAGAGACAAATTCTCCTTCCACTTTCTTCAGAGACCCGAACTCTGTCATGTAATACATGAAGTCTTTTCTATCCCCCCATTGCCTCAGGAAAACACTATCCAGGGCTTCAATCCCAGCAATAGATCCAGGGGCCAAACCCCTAAACCATTTCCTTACATCGCCATCCAGGCTTTAGACAAAGACTCTCATCCAGACATCTTCATGTTCAATGTTTAGATTTTCTGCGTAACTATAGAAAGCAGCCAGGTGCTCTTCTACAGTTACGTCTTCTTCGCTAGTGAATTTCGGCATGTATTTCAAGTAGTCTCCAGCAGGGAGAGGATGCATAGGTTGAGGTAATATCAAGGGAGCGTATCGGGCAGCAACTATGGCATCCATTCTATTAAGAGGGGGATTAGCACCAGCCATAGGAATATTAGGTAGTGGAGAGCCTGGAGGAGAAGAAGTGTGAAGAGGAGATATCGAAAGAGAGATGCTTGAAGGAGAGGGAGACAACGGGGAAAACAGAGAGAGAGCTAAGGGACTTGAATGTGCAGATGCTTCTTTCTGAGTAGTAATAGTAGCAACAAGGGGGGTGGTGAAACCTTCTGAGGCCTGAGGTCTGTACTGAGGCATAGCTTCTAGGGAGGGAGGAGTGACAAGGATCTCTCCAGGAGGAGAAAACTCAGCAGGAACACTCTCAAAATTCAGAAAACGAGAAACCTCAGAAAAAGGATAGCTAGAAAGCTTAGAACAAGAAAGTGGAGTCTTTACAGAAGGAGGTGGGGAAATACCTGTTTCAGTGGCGAAGCTTTCTCCTTGAGGGGGCTTCCCTCTTCTGATAATCACCTCTGGATCTTCTTCAGGCATGGCCAGAGGCAGCTATGGATGGGACCGCGTGTGTCTACCGCTAGAATCCACAACTAACCCAACGGGTTCGCCACAGTGGATTCGTCACAATGGAGTCGCCAGGTGCACAATAGCAATCTCAATAATTCTGATATCTGATGCACCTTTAGAATCAGTTGATCGCTATCGTTCAATCCCGAGGAAAATATTCAACTTCGTCCCCGACAATGGCACCAGAAATGTTAGCGTCAGAAGTCACTCCTATATAGCTTGCAGGAGCAGAGCCTGACACCCATCAATTTAATGTCACAATTGTTTATAAGGGGATGATCAAATGGAAGAAAACTCAGAACAATATCGTCTCAACTCTGACACTAGACCAGGCATGCATGGGCAAATGGGGTCTTAGATAAAATTCAAACAGTGAGTTGTAATAAAGGGTGAGCAGTGGGAAGACTTATATGAGAAGAGTGCGAAGGTCTGTCAAAGACATCAGGTTTCTAACAGACTGGAGAAGAAAGCGCTCAAACACAAGATCCTCTTACATTAAAACAAAGAAGACTAGAGAGTACAGTAATGTAACGACAAATCCTTTATCATAACGAAACTGCAACAATTCAAGCAAATCATTTGATCATGAACTGCCTGGTATGAGACGAAAACATAGACGGAGTAAGAAAACTATTTGTCATAAAACAAGAAATCCCAGATACATATGCATAACCAGGAAACTAGAATCAAGTTAAAGCTTTACAATCGGGAGTTGTGCTCTACCATTGATAGATACAAAAATGGTGAAAACGCCTACATATACTCAAAACAACAACAACAACAAAACCGAGACGTTGCATTAAAACTTTGTGTCTGCATGGCCTCTGACAATCTGTAGCTACAATCTCTGAATGATCGTGCAAATATGGAAGACACAATCTAACTCCTGGAAGTTCAGTAGGTGAATCGACGTGCCTTTAATTCGTCACCAGACTTTCCCATTATGGAGGAGGCGATGTCTAACCACCACCAACTGCTTCAATAACTACTTCATCGGGATTGAGGATGGCTCGGCCAACTCGACACTCTTGAGACGTGGAAGACCTTTCGAGCTGCCACATGGATTAGCTGAGCGGCCTGATGAATAGGCGTGGAGGCTAGCATGAGGGATGGGGCGCATGACGGGAGTGGTAACACTGAAACTATGAGGGTGTGAGTGAGGTTATAGGAGAAGACACATGGCGGAAGACAATAAGCGAAGCAGGTAGGAAATGAGGTATAATGGACACATTTCTAGTGGGAGGCTGACGTGGAAGAGAACGGGGCATATGGCAGGCGGTGAATGGATGATGAGAGGGAAAAGTGGATTGTGTGGTTAGGCGGAGAACGGATGGCAGGATGACACAACAAAGGGGGGCCCCACGTTGACTAAATGTAGAACGACAATGGATGTCTGGGTGGCCTGGGTGCCATTTATCCGGGCGCTCGAATTGTAGCCATCGGAGAGATGCGTCATCGATTCCGGACCTCCCCCCTCCGCTTAAAGGTAGAAAGACGGGGGGGGGTCCGGAATCACCCTTCGCGCCGTTGATCCAGGCGCTTTGATCTTGGCCGTTGAAGAGGTGCGCCCCTGATTCCGACCCCCCCCCCCCCTCCGCTTAAAGATAGAAAGGCGGGGGGGGCTCCGGAATCCGATGCGCGCCGTTGATCTGGGCATGTGAAATCCTGTCGTCCAGAGTTGATTTTCAATTAAACACGGACGCATTTGCATCCCGGACTTAGGACAAGTGGGTTTTTAACCCATTCTTTGCCTTCTAACCCCCTTTACAAGAAATATCACTAACATGTTAGAATTCAAGGAAGGATAAATTCTTTTGAAGATGCTTTCTAAGTTTCAGATCGATTCAACAAATATTATGTGCGGTGCACGCTCTATAAGGTCACTCTCTAGAATAAGCCATAATTCAACAAGGTATGAAATTTTTTCTATAACTAATTTTCTAAGAGGTTCCAAGTAGTGACACCTGGAGGAATTGAATAAAACACACTAAAGAACATTGTGTATGAGTTTCATATATTTATTCATTACAAGTACAAAGTTATGATTATTTCAAGTCAGGGTTGTTGACTAATCCAAAACTAGTCATGTGAGACTCAAGAAACGTTTGATGTAAATGCTAGTCTCTTGTTGTTTAAAGTTAAGGAAGGTTTGCAGGTGTGTGATCATATACATCGGGTCTAT
>ML798265.1:53513-80362 GCA_009831015.1 Picea engelmannii | reverse complement strand
AAGTGGTTTAAGAGTTTTTAAAGGTAAATAATAAAGTGAAGTGATTAGTGCACTATAATTCAAAGTGAATACAAAATCAATTATTTAAATAATAACTTTAATGGATAAATTAGAAGTGGGTTAACCCTAAAATAAGGAAAGTGGGCAAAGTGACCTAGAAGATGTTTTTAAGGAAGCTACTTGGAGAGTATAAATAAGAGGCAAGGCTCTCTCATTTAAATAACACTTGCGCATATTGAATACCTATAGGTGTCTGAGGTAACCAAAGGATATCTAAGCCTAATTTCTAAGGGAAGGTGAAGAAAAGAAGGTTATGTTAGCATTAGAAGTCACTCCTGGATTGCTTGCAGGAGCAGAGCCTGACACCCATCAGTTTAATGTCACAATTGTTTATAAGGGGATGATCAAATGGAAGAAAACTCAGAACAATATTGTCTCAACTCTGACACTAGACCAGGCATGCATGGGCAAATGGGGTCTTAGATAAACTTCAAACAATGAGTTGTAATAAATGGTGAGCAGTGGGAAGACTTATATGAGAAGAGTGCGAAGGTTTGTCAAAGACATCAGGTTTCTAACAGATTGGAGAAGAAAGCGCTCAAATGCAAGATCCTCTTACATTCAAACAAAGAAGACCAGAGAGTACAGTAATGTAACGAAAAAAAATCCTTTATCATAACGAAACTGCAACAATTCAATCGAATCATTCAATCATGAACTCCCTGGTATGAGACGAAAACATAGACGGAGTAAGAAAACTGTTTTTCATAAAACAAGAAATCCCAAATACAGATGCATAACCAGGAAACTAGAATCAAGTTAAAGCTTTACAGTTGGGAGCTATGCTCTACCATTGATAGATACAAAAATGGCGAAAACGCCTACATATAATCAAAAAAACAACAGCAACAAAACCGAGACGTTGCATTAAAACTTTGCGTCTGCATGACCTCTGACAATATACAGCTGCAATCTCTGAATGATCGTGCAAATATGGCAGACGCAATATAACTCCTGGAAGTTCAGTAGGCGAATCGACGTGCATTTAATTTGTCGCCAGACTTTCCCATTATGGCGGAGGCGATGTCTAACCACCACCAACTGCTTCAATAACTACTTCATCGGGATTGAGGATGGCCCGGCCAACTCGGCACTTTTGAGACGTGGAAGACCTTTCGAGCTGCCACATGGATTAGCTGAGCGGCCTGATGAATAGGCGTGGAGGCCAGCACGAGGGATGGGGCGCATGACGGGAGTGGTAACACCGAAACTATGAGGGTGTGAGTGAGGTTACAGGAGAAGACACATGGCGGAAGACAATAAGTGAAGGGGGCAGGAAATGAGGTATAATGGACACATTTCTAGTGGGAGGCTGACGTGGAAGAGAATGGGACATATGGTAGGTGGTGAATGGATGATGAGAGGGAAAAGGGGATCGTGTGGTTAGGCGGAGAACGGATGGCAGGATGACACAAAAAAGGGGGGCCCCACGTTGACTAAACGTAGAACGACAATGGATGTCTGGGTGGCCTGGGCGTCGTTGATCCAGGTGCTCGAATTGAAGCCGTCGGAGAGATGCGTCATCGATTCTAGACCCCCCCCCCCTTCGCTTAAAGGTAGAAAGGTCGGGGGGTCCAGAATCACCCTTCACGCCATTGATCCAGGTGCTTTGATATCAGTCGTTGAAGAGNCCCCCCCTCCGCTTAAAGGTAGAAAGGTGGGGGGGCTTCAAAATCCGATGCGCGTCGTTGATCTGGGCGCGCGAAATCCTGCCGTCCAGAGTTGATTTTCAATTAAACATGGATGCATTTGCATCCCGGACTTAGGACAAGTGGGTTTTTAACCCATTCTTTTCCTTCTAACCCCCTTTACAAGAAATATCGCTAACATTTGGCTCCATGGGGGATAGAGTCGTCCCTGTGATTCTCTAAGAACACTTATTGCAGATTCAGTGCCTTGTTGTTGGGCTATGGAGTCATTTATTATGCTGAAAACAAAACAATATTTACAAAACAAAAGAGCCGATTGTGGCTCACAAAAAACATCTTTTCAAGAAATGCCCATTTACTGGGCCACTAAGAACTTCTTTGCCTTCCAGATCCTGCAACCTGTAAGTATTATTTGAAGATACTTCAAGGATCTTGAAAGGCCCAAACCAGAGGGAATCAAACTTATTGTGCTTGCCCCTGTCCTGCTTGGGTGCATCCCATTTGAGTACCAGATCTCCCTGCTCGAATTCTTTCTTTTTTCTCTTCTTGTCAAAAGATTGTTTGATCTTCTGCTGGTGATTATAGGCCCTGTCCATGACCTGTTCTCTGATTTGTTTCACTTCCACCATCTAATGAATCCTTCTGACCACATGGTTAGGTTCTCCTTCAAATTCCTGGAGGAAATTTGCCATAGATAAGGCGAGATGAGTAGGGAAAACGACCTCTATTTCGTAAACAAGTTGGAAAGGTGAGATGCCCAGGGATTTCTTGGTTGTCACCCGATCATCCCAAAGAGCAAATTTGATTTTTGAATCCCAGGCCCTTTTATTGTCCTCCAGTAGTTTCTTGATGAGCTTGATTAGGCTTTTATTGGAGGACTCTACTAGTCCATTTCCTTGAGGATAATAGGGAGTAGAGTGAACCAGTGAAATCTCAAACCGTTCACAGAACTTGACCAGAGGCTCAGACCGAAAGGGGGAGGCATTATCAGTGAAAATTCTGTTGGGGCAACCAAATATGGCTATAATATCTTCCAGGAAGCTGATTATCACTTTGTGAGAAGTGCTTCTGGTAGGGACAACTTCTATCCATTTAGTGAAATAGTCGATCGCAGTCAGAATCCATCTGTGTTGGCCACTTGAGGGAGGATGAATTTCTCCGATGAAGTCCAATCCCCACTGCTGAAAGGGCGTTGAAACTACTACGGGCTTTAATGGTAGAGATTTGAGTTGCTTCTTTCCTAAGAACTTCTAGCATTTGATGCAAGCTCTGACTTCGCTGCAGACATCAGGAAATAAGGTGGGCTAGTAATACCCAGCCCGGAGGATCTTGTGAGCTGTGGTCTTCCAAAAATGATGACCTCAGCAGAAACCGCTATGGAAATCGATCATAACCTTCTAGGCTTTTTGTGGGTCCAGACACCTTAGTAATACCCCCAGAGGGTATTTCCAGTACAAGGCTTGGTCAATGAGGCAATATTTGACTGCTTTGAGCTTTAAAGCTCTGGCCTTACTTTTTCCCAATCCATCGGGGGGCTTTAATTCTTGCATAAAATACAAGATATCCTTGTACCAGGGGCATGATGCTAGTGATAGGGTGCCTTGGAAATACTTGTTGGACGGATCAGCTTGCTCATTGATGAAGTTAATTCCCAAGGCCTTGCAATTGGACTCACCCAGCAACTTGGCCAAACCCTGCCCCTTTATCAACTTGGTGGGCTTAATTTCCAGATCAAACTCTAGGATCTTGGCGATCCATTTACCTCTCCTCCCGTCTATGTCAGGCTGTATAAGAATGTCATTCACAGAGGTTGAAGGGACATATGCAATGATCTTTGAGTGCAAGACATAGATCCTGAAATATTTGAGAGCTTTCACCAATGCATAGGCCTTCTTTTCCATGATTTCGTACCGAAGCTCTGCATCTCTTAATGCCCTGTTATAGAAAGCAATAGGATGCTCTCACCCTTGATCATTTTTCTGCAAAAAAACTGCCGCTACTGTATCACAGGAAGCAAAAGAAAATATCAGAAAATCTTTGGAATAATCAGGACTGATTAGCACAGGTGCCTCAGTCAACACCTTATTTATTTGGGCAAAAGATTCCCTGGGTTCAGTGGTCCACTTTACTTCATTTCCCTTCCTGAGCATGGATGTGATGTGTCTCACCAGCTCGGAAAAATTTGAGACGAATATCCTCAGAAAATTAATCTTCCCCAAAAATGCTTGAACCTCTTTCTTAGATCTGGGAAGTGACAGGGTCTGAATTGCTTCCACCCTGTTAGGATCAATTCTCACCCCCTCTGCTGATACTATATGGCCCAATAGCTTCCCCTCCTTCATAGAAAACAATGATTTCTTGGGGTTTAAAGATAGGCCATACCTCTGACACTTCAGGAAAACCTTCTTCAAGTGGCAACATTGCTCTTTATCAGTCTTGGAGAAGACTGTTATGTCATCTAGGTAGATCACCACAAACTTATCTTTATCCTCGATGAAGGCTATGTCCATGGCTCGCTAGAATGTGGCTCCTGCATTCATCAACCCAAAAGGCATTTTGGCATACATGAATGTGCCCCAAGGAGTGGTGAAGGTTGTTTTTTCTCTGTCCTCAGGCATGATTGATATCTGATTGTAACCAGAGAAACCATCAATCATGGATATCCTAGATGCACCGGTTACCCTCTGCAGTATGTGCTCCATGTTGGGCAGGCGATAATTGTCTTTCCTTGAGCTCCTATTCAGGTTCCTGAAATCAACACAGAGTCTGATTTCGCCACTTTTCTTCCTTACCGGGACCAAATTGGCCACCCAGCCAGAATATCTCAACGGGATAATGATTTGGGCATCTAGCAGCTTCTTTACTTCTTTCTCCATGACAAGTAGCAACATGGGATTTATCTGCCTTAGCTTCTGCTTAAATGGCTTAGCCTCATCTTTTAGTGAAATCTTGTGTTCAATAACTGATGTGTCATATGTTTTAAGGTCTTTGTAGGTCCATGCAAACACATCAGCAAATTCTCTCAGCAGCTCAGCATATTCACTCCTCTGCTCCCTGGTCAAACTTTTCGACAACTTGACAAACTTGGGCTCCTCTGGTGTGCCAATGTTGCACTTAGCTGTGTCAGAATCATCACCTAAAATTCTACCCTTTACTGCCACATCATTCCCATCAAACAATCTTTCTAACGGGACTAGTCCTCTCGGGATGTAATTGCTCGACAATTGAATGATCTGATGATTAGCAATTGTATTTAAAAACACCTCAGGGTGGGGATCCCCTTCTATGCCAGGATCTTCGTCAATATGCAATGCAGAGAAATCATCAACAGATTGGAGAAATTTTTCGATTTCCAAATCATCTTCGAATACCTTCCCATGCTTGACATTGTCCGGTACAGAAGGTCTATATTTTATTTCAACACCTGATCTGACCATAGTTGGCGAAGGAACTTTGAGCAAACTAGTTGTGACAGCTAAAAAGTCGGCTAAAGCATTTTCTTCCCTCAGAATGAAGGAAATATTAAAGGCCAAGAAGAAATTATCCACTAGGTCCCATACCTCGTTCCTGTAATTCTTGAGCCGAGGATGCCTGGCCTGATAAACATTTTTGACCTGCTGGATGATCAATTCTTCATCTCCAAACACAACAATTTCCTTAATTCCCATTTCTTTCGCAGCCCGCATACCTAGGATAAGAGCTTCATACTCTGCCACATTATTGGTGACTTCGAATTCCATCTTGTATGACAGAGCTATGGTCTCTCGACAGGGTGATATGAATACCACTCCGACACCTACACCTACACTGGAGGAAGCTCCATCAAAGAACATCTTCTAAACAGAGGTGGTTGGAGGAGGCATCTCCTAATTAAAAATGGGTTTCTTTCTGATCTGTAAAGGGGCCTCAGGAGTTTCAGTAATCTGTAACAAACTAGACCCTAAGTCAGTGTCAAGTGCAAAGATGGGGTGATTTGTGGGGTTCACTTCATCACTGACAATATAGGCTAGTTGGGCTTCTCTGTACAACCTCCTGTGTTCCCCTCCAAAAACTAGAATGGTGGCATATGTGATATCTATCTGTAACGTCCCTCCAAGTCGCTTAATCCAAGACCTTGACAACAACATGCCAAACTTGGGGGGAACATCAGCTGCCACAATATCCATGACCATACTCTTCATAGGCAGCTAAAACAAAGAAACTACCAGGTCCTTAATGACTCCCAAACATTGCACCCTCCTAGAGTCAAAGGAATAGAGGTCATGATAGGCTCTGGTGACTTCTAACCCTAGTTCTTCCATGATGGTTTTGGGCATGAGGTTGTGGGAGGCCCCTGAATCCATTAAGAAGTTGTGCAACACTTTATCATGTATGTTCAGGGACGTGTAGAAAGGGGGGGATGAGTCATCTCTATCTTCTACCATGGGTCCTAGGACAACTGTTGGCTGTTCATCTTGGAGGTTTATGGAGTCTATGGGAGGGGATGAGGCTTCAGACTGCAAAAGCTCAATGAAGATTTTTTTAAATTCTTCATGTTTAATTAGCTCGGTGAGGGGGACAGGGATTCCGATCTTTTGAATTTCATGCTCGAAGCTAAAAGAAGATGTAAGCTTTGGAATTTCTCTTATTTCAGGAACATGATGGTGGATAGTGGGAGGGAGGGGTTGATCCTTCTTACCTCTCTGACTGTCTGCTATTCCATTAGCAGGCTTCTCCGTTCTAGTGGACTGCTCAGGAATATCAGGTGTTGTTGTCTTTTTATCGGACCTCGGGTTATACCTGCCTCGACCGCCGCCAGCCTTGTCTCCCTTGCTTAATTCATTTAGCTGACTATCCATGAGAGACTCCTCATAAGATTATTGAGTGAGATGAGGAAAAGGAGTGTCTCCTAAGTAGTGGATTTCAGGATCAAGCTCGTCTGTCTCCCTTTCTTCTTCTTTGGTCATAAAATTGTTCTGGAAAGGAGCCTGGATTCTCTGGTCTTCTCTGTCTCTTCCCTTCTCTTTGTGCATAGCTGGGGGAGCGATATTGTTTGACCTCCTGAAACCCCCTTTGATCTCGGTGTTCTGGGGGCCTTTATTCATTTGCTTCCTTTACACCTTCAGTCTATCCATTTCTTCGGACAGAAACTTCATCACCTGGGTCAGTTCATTCACTTGAGTGTGGGGCGACAATGGGCCAGAAGTTGAGGCTTCAGACTTTCATTTTCTTCTGTCTGTGTCAGTCTTTCTCCTCAGTCTGTCAGCTACTAATATATTGGATTCCACTTCTATGGCCGCATATTGCATTTGAGCCAAGGATGTGGCTCCTCTTTCTCTCAATAAAAGAAAGAAATCAGGGTCGAAAGCACCATCGTAGGAAATTTGGGCAGAGGCTTCTGAGGGCTTTACTTCTGTAGTAATCTTGTTATACATCTTATTGAATATTTTGGAGAAGTCAGAGACAAATTATCCTTCCACTTTCTTCAGAGACCCGAACTCTGTCATGTAATACATGAAGTCTTTTCTATCCCCCCATTGCCTCAGGAAAACACTATCCAGGGCTTCAATCCCAACAATAGATCCGGGGGCCAAACTCCTAAACCATTTCCTTACATCGCCATCCAGGCTTTAGACAAAGACTCTCATCCAGACATCTTCATGTTCAATGTTTAGATTGTCTGCGTAACTATAGAAAGCAGCCAGGTGCTCTTCTACAGTTACGTCTTCTTCGCTAGTGAATTTCGGCATGTATTTCAAGTAGTCTCCAGCAGGGAGAGGATGCATAGGTTGAGGTAATATCAAGGGAGTGTATCGAGCAACAACTATGGAATCCATTCTATTTAGAGGGGGATTAGCACCAGCCATAGGAATATTAGGTAGTGGAGAGCCTGGAGGAGAAGAAGTGTGAAGAGGAGATATCGGAAGAGAGATGCTTGAAGGAGAGGGAGACAACAGGGAAAACAGAGAGAGAGCTAAGGGACTTGAATGTGCAGATGCTTCTTTCTGAGCAGTAATAGTAGCAACAAGGGGGGTGGTGAAACCTTCTGAGGCTTGAGGTCTGTACTGAGGAATAGCTTCTAGGGAGGGAGGAGTGACAAGGATCTCTCCAGGAGGAGAAAACTCAGCAGGAACACTCCCGAAATTCAGAGAACGAGAAACCTCAGAAAAAGGATAGCTAGAAAGCTTAGAACAAGAAAGTGGAGTCTTTACAGAAGGAGGTGGGGAAATACATGTTTCAGTGGCGAATCTTTCTCCTTGAGGGGGCTTCCCTCTGCTGATAATCACCTCCGGATCTTCTTCAGGTGTGGCCAGAGGCAGCTATGGATGGGACCGCGTGTGTCTACCGCTAGAATCCACAACTAACCCAACGGGTTCGCTGCAGTGGATTCGTCACAATGGATTCACCAGGTGCACAGTAGCAATCTCAATAATTCTGATATCTGATGCACCTTCAGAATCAGTTGATCGTTGTCGTTCAATCCCGAGGAAAATATTCAACTTCGTCCCCGACAACGGCGCCATAAATGTTAGCGTCAGAAGTCACTCTTAGATTGCTTGTAGGAGCAGAGCCTGACACCCATCAGTTTAATGTCACGATTGTTTATAAGGGGATGATCAAATGGAAGAAAACTCAGAACAATATTGTCTCAACTCTGACACTAGACCAGGCATGCATGGGCAAATGGGGTCTTAGATAAACTTCAAACAGTGAGTTGTAATAAAGGGTGAGCAGTGGGAAGACTTATATGAGAAGAGTGCGAAGGTCTATCAAAGACATCAGGTTTCTAACAGACTGGAGAAGAAAGCGCTCAAACACAAGATCCTCTTACATTCAAACAAAGAAGACCAGAGAGTACAGTAATGTAACGAAAAATCCTTTATCATAACGAAACTTCAATAATTCAAGCGAATCATTCGATCATGAACTTCCTGGTATGAGACGAAAACATAGACGGAGTAAGAAAACTATTTGTCATAAAACAAGAAATCCTAGATACATATGCATAACCAGGAAACTAGAATCAAGTTAAAGATTTACAGTCGGGAGCTGTGCTCTACCATCGATAGATACAAAAATGGCAAAAATGCCTACATATACTCAAAACAACAACAACAACAAAACCGAGACGTTGCATTAAAACTTTGCATCTGCATGGCCTCTGACAATCTGTAGCTGCAATCTCTGAATGATCGTGCAAATATGGCAGACACAATCTAACTCCTGGAAGTTCAGTAGGCGAATCGATGTGCCTTTAATTCGTCACCGAACTTTCCCATTATGGCGGAGGCGATGTCTAACCACCACCAACTGCTTCAATAACTACTTCATCGGGATTGAGGATGGCTCGACCAACTCGGCACTTTTGAGACGTGGAAGACCTTTCGAGCTGCCACATGGATTAGCTGAGCGGCCTGATGAATATGCATGGAGGCCAGCGTGAGGGATGGGGCGCATGACGGGAGTGGTAACACTGAAACTATGAGGGTATGAGTGAGGTTACAGGAGAAGACACATGGCGGAAGACAATAAGCGAAGGGGGTAGGAAATGAGGTATAATGGACACATTTCTAGTGGGAGGCTGACGTGGAAGAGAACGGGACATATGGTAGGTGGTGAATGGATGATGAGAGGGAAAAGTGGATCGTGTGGTTAGGCAGAGAACGGATGGCAGGATGACACAACAAAGGGGGGGCCCACGTTGACTAAACGTAGAACGACAATGGATGTCTGGGTGGCCTGGGTGCCATTGATCCGGGCGCTCGAATTGTAGCCGTCGGAGAGATGCGTCATCGATTTCGGACCCCCCCCCTCCGCTTAAAGGTAGAAATTTGGGGGGGGTCCGGAATCACCCTTCGCGTCGTTGATCCGGGCGCTTTGATCTTGGTCGTTGAAGAGGTGTGCCCCTGATTCCGGACCCCCCCCCCTCCACTTAAATATAGAAAGACGGGGGGGCTCCGGAATCCGATGCACGCCGTTGATCTGGGCGTGCGAAATCCTGTCATCCAGAGTTGATTTTCAATTAAACACGGACGCATTTGCGTCCCAGACTTAGGACAAGTGGGTTTTTAACCCATTCTTTGCCTTCTAACCCCCTTTACAAGAAATATCACTAACAGGTTATAATTCAAGGAAGGATAAATTCTTTTGAAGATGCTTTCTAAGTTTCAGATCGATTCAACAAATATTATGTGCGGTGCACGCTCTATAAGGTCACTCTCTAGAATAAGCCATAATTCAACAAGGTATGCAATTTTTTCTATAACTAATTTTCTAAGAGGTTCCAAGTAGTGACACCTGGAGGAATTGAATAAAACACACTAAAGAACATTGTGTATGAGTTTCAGATATTTATTCATTACAAGTACAAATTTATGATTATTTCAAGTCAGGGTTGTTGACTAATCCAAAACTAGTCATGTGAGACTCAAGAAACGTTTGATGTAAATGCTAGTCTCTTGTTGTTTAAAGTTAAGGAAGGTTTGCAGGTGTGTGATCATATACATCGGGTCTATTACGGAGTTATAAATCATATTTGGATGATGAAATTGATGAGGGCTTTTAGTTGAGGTACAAGCTGGGTACATGGTTGAGACAAGTAGTTGATGAGTTGGCACATACATGAGGTGTACAGTTGATGATGTTGGTACATATTGATGATTCATAGTTGATGAGTAGTTGACACATGATTGGTACATACTTGGAACATGGTTGATGCACTTGTTTATGGTACATGTTGATTACAGTTGGTTGAGGTGCAGGATGATGCATGGTTCAGGTTTATTGGTATAGGTTTACAGCGGTATATCTCACAGTGATAGTGTGACAATGGTTCCATCATTCTACTTCTACTTCAGGGTGGTTGGATGGGGCAAGGAAAGGGGTTGTAGCCACCTTCCGGTTGAAGCCAGAGAACTTAGGGTTTTGTAGCCTCCTTCTGGTTGTAGCCAGAGAATTGGGGAGTTGGAGCTTCCTTCAGGTTGTAGCCTGAGAAACTAGGGGGTTGGAGCCTCCTTCCAATTGCATCTGGAAAATAAAGGAAGTTGGTGCTTCCAATGAATGTAATTCTTCAATACATATAAGAAAAAACATTCTCTGTTTTTCTCCCGATTTGGGTTTCCACATAAAACACTGGTGTATTGTGTATGTGTCTGATTGTTCATTTCTTATTACTCATTATTGGTTAAGAATTCTACATTGATATAACACTTGGATTATTTGGAGAAAAAGGATTATAATTACACTATTACTGATTCACCCCCGCTCTTAGTAATCCAACATCTCATTGATGAGTCATCATATCATTCCCAATCATACTGATCACTTTTCACACTTTCATCATTTTCGTCTCCTTATCTTTTTTGATTTTTGGGTGTACTAACCCAAGAAGGGATTGTACCTCATTTCATGGGAAGAAGGGGATGAAGGCCCAGAGGGAATGTAGTTGGAAAAAGATAAAAGCCAAAAATTTAACCTTCCAGATGCTCGCCCAAAGAGGTCTTGAGAACAATGAAATGTTTCTCTCAAAATAAATTGAAGACCTGCAAAAACAAATTTCACATATATAAACGTCCCACTTGTTGAGGGATATACACAAGTGTGTTATACCCTTTGTGTTACCCATATGGAACTTTGTGTACCTCCCTCTTCAAGTGGCATTGTGGTACTGCCTTCAAGTTTTATGTTACCCATTTGGAGTACCCAATTGTTCTGGACTTTAATTAATTAATGGCAAATAAATGGGCATGGAAAAAGGTTGCATTGAAAACGAAGGTGCAACACACCCTCTGCAAAGGCACCCATCAATGAGATAATACGAACCCTTGTATATCATGAACCCCATGCCCAAAAGTATTAACCCCAACCACTTCATATTATTCACATGGATTAGAGAGGTTCCACCTAGGAAACACTCCTTGAATTGAGGAATGACTCACCCAATAAGTCACCTTGACAATGCTCCCATACCTAAAATTGGAAAATTGCATAGGGTCTTTGAGCACTTGTTTAATTTGAAAATGAATTTTTTATGCACATGTTTAGGTGTATCTTGCATTAAATGTGATTTTACTTGCCATGATACATTTGAATTGAGACCCTTCGAGGGCACACTTATATGTCTTTGAAGGAACTCATTTGATGGATATTTTGGAGGAACAAACCCAACTTGGGCCTTCATTTAGGCTTGAAGCCTACATAGTGGATTCCATGACCCACACCTTGGGAGAAACCAGATGATGGACGTTGCATTTGGAGGCAAGAGAGGACACCTGGGACAGTGACACCTAGCCCTTTCCATCCCAACGAATTTCCTTTGGAGGCCTTAAACCACTCTTCTAGGGCTTGACATCATGAATTGGGGCTATGGCTTGTGGTGGTGATGATTATTTAATGGACACTTGACACCTTGTGACGAAGAGGATCCCTTGCACTATGGAGAAGACCTTAGCACATGAAGGGAAGGCCTTTGGAGGCCCAACTACTTCCTCCTTATGCTTAACGAATTGCAAATTATGCCAAGACGTCACCCTAGAAGGGCTTGACGTCACCTTTAGGGTTTCTTTTTGTGCAAAATTCAAGTTAACATTGTAAAAAATTAAGGGGGATGCCCCCCTTTAATTGTGGTTTACTCTAACTTAATGTGGACAAACTAATTTTAGAAGCCTTGTATAAATAAAGGCTTGAATCATTTCATTTTATCATAGCTCTCTCATTAGAGAAGACATACTTGGCTGAAATTTCACCCTCTTTGGGAATTTTGGACTATCTCTCTCTTGTGAAACACTTTTGGATGCTTGTCTAGGTATATTGAGGAGATAAGGTGGTGTGCACCTCTTGGAGGCCTATCTCTTTTCATGTGAATGGAATTTGATTGGTAATGCTAGGGTTTTATCTTCCTATCTTGTGAATTTGGTAAGGAAATTTCTGCATTTTGTTGGTATTTTCTTCTTGCTTCATGCTATACTTGTCTAAAACCCTTGGAGTAGTATAAGGGCATACATCCTCCACCAAGATCCATCTTATTTTCTATTTGATAAGTCATTTTTTTATAAGGTTTCTAGGAGGATTAAAAGGGCGTACACCCTCCTAGTTTTACCTTTGTTGGTTCTACATGCTCTAGGGAGTAAAATGGCTTACACCCCTCAAGATATTGTGGATCCAACTCTTACAACCAAGACTCCATTTACCTCAAAACACTAATCTGAAAATTTGCATTGGAGAAGTAAAATACTTGCATTGGTATGCGTGATTTTTAGAGATATTTCAGTTGTCTGAAGTGGATTCAATTTTGCATGCTTTAGGTCTTCTTAAGCCACTAGGGTGTCTATATTGGCTAAGTATATCTTGTTGTTGTTATAAATTTATGCTAAATCCATTAGGGCTGCAATAAAAAAAACTTAAACTTTTAGTTTAACTTACTTTTCAACTGTGTAAATTTGCTCTAAGGCCATTGTTATTGTTCTACTCCTTATGGACTAACTTTTTGACAGTTCACTTGCTGATTTTTATGGTTGGAATTTGTTGTTGTAGAAATATATTTCTACATCCAATTGGCTGTCATAATAAATCATTAATAACATCACTTAACAACCTTACTTTGTCACTAAAGTCTTGCCTTGTTTCACTTGAGTTATACTAGTCATTACTAGCTTAATCTCTTGCATATTTTACTTGACTTTCAATGACATATTTAGCAGCCATTGTTATCATTTACTTGTTGATAGATATCAATTTTTATTGATTCTATATAGGACAACAAGCTTCACTTTCTTTTCCATTTGATATTTTGGCTTGTGTATCTATATTTTGTCTTGTCTTAGGCATGTATAACACTCTTTTGCAAGTACACTTCATTTTAGAAACCTACCCTTAACAACAAGACTCTTACTCAAGCCATTTTCCACTTCTTACTTCGACCTATAGGGGTTTCATCTTCCATTATCTCACTTTCCATCACAATCTCCCTAGGGTCACCGAGATTCCCCCTTGTGGTGATTTTCATCGTCACTAAAGTGAGGGGAGTGTCTATCTAAGGCGACAGTGGGTAAATACTCCCACAATTGTTTCATTTTTGTGGATTGGGTCAATATTTTCCCAACCTACAATCTGTACGATAATAGGTCCATGTAATGTCCCCAATTTTGGTTGTTGTTATATTAAAGAGTGGGATGCTTGCCAGAGTAGCCATATGGCATTGACAACGAGTTTCAGAGATATTGAGGGGTTTTATTGGGCCCAACTTTCACCGCTCATCATAGTTCATCATCAGGATCCATTCCGCACAACTTCGCTTTGGTATTGTTGCATTCCAACAATTTTCGTAATTTTGAGTTATTATGGGTCATATTTTAATTAAATTCATTGAAAAGGTCATATTGGGCATAATACTCGGAGAAACCTCTTAGTGTAATATCTCATCGGAATCGGGAGGAAGAGAACTACAGGATAAGATGATGAGAAGCGACATTCAGTGGTCGAAGAAGCCATAAGGATGGATAAATCACTTTTTAGAGGTAAAATGGTTAATTAATTAATAAAGTTATTTAATTAATGAATGATAAAATAAAGTAAAAGTCACTTGGAGAGAAAAGGTGAATAGGGGGGATAAAAGAGAGATAGGGGCCTCTATTCTCTGATTATGTTGATTATCATTTTAATGTTTGGCTTCTTGCTAGAGAGCTCATGCACTTGGGGGTTTTGAGGATTTTGAGTGAACAAACCCTAGAGATTAGCTCACTGGTGAAATATTCCACCTTTCTTGATCCAAGCTTGGCCATGGAGGTGAAATATCCCTCCCTCACCATTCTACATCAGATCGGAGTTACTTCAACCCTTAGTCTGGAAAGGAGGGTGCACAAGTGAGGGTTTCTAGCAGGTTGGGCACACCAATTGAGGAAGACAAGTTTGATTTTCTTTGCAGAGATTGGATCTTCAATAGATCTCACTCCAGGATCATTTTCCATCACCCTATCGCCTTTTTTCATCATTGTTTGAGTGTATTCTTCATCCCATTCATCCTATCACTCAGGAGGGTGCGTTTCTCTTCAGGAGGGTGCATTGTGCATAGAGGATCTTGTGAGTTGGAGCGGGAGATCACTCCCAATAGCTTGGAGGTTCATCGGAGGATTTCTCTAACCCTTGATATACATTTTGGCACTTGGTTTCAGTGGTTTGGTGGACATCTTCAAAGAGATCAAATTCTTGGATTACTACAGCCAGTGAGGGGCGCATTGTGCTAGGGATGACATCACATTTCAACTAGGGACGAGTTGGATCTTCTATACTTTTGGGTGTTCAGATTGAGGAGGATTTTGGAAGCCCATATCTTCATCTCTCTAGTGTATCTTGGAGGCATTATCATCCATACACTCTACTCTCTTATTTGTATTCCAGATCTGCTCCATTTTGTATGAGGTCGGCTATATATGAATAATAAATCATATCCGAGGTATTTGTGGTTATTTCTTGTGTTATTGATATTGAATATTGTTGAGTATATTCCATTGATATATATTTATTATTTATTGGTTGCAAACACACATAAAACCAACACTTTAAACCCCAACGCAACTCAAGAGACTAAAATTAGCAAAGTGTTTGACAAAATACCACAACCACAAAACACATAAACCACAATTTTCCAATCAGATTTGGTTGGGAACATTACATCCCATGTATCACCACTTACAATCCTTTAATGTGTTTTTTTACTTACATCTTAAAATACTAGAGCCAAAAGTGTTTGACTTCTAAACAACATCTTTCATTTACATAATCATCTTTTCCTTTTTTTGAAACGTTTAACCTTGCATAGTCCTTTCTCAGCTAGTGATGAAGGGTTGAACCATTATCCAGTGACAAAAAATCTTGTCTTGTTTATTAAAGCTTAAATATTTTGTGGAGACTGGATTTATAATATTTTCCACTTCATACATTGTTAAGAGAAACAATAATGGTAATATTAATTCCCTAGTATATTAGGAGGAAAACCATGTCATTGCCCAAATCACAAATTTCATCGCACAGATAAAAGATTAGTTCACATTTTTAAATATTTGAATGCCAATTCAACTCATTTTCAAAGGTATACCAATAATCACTAAAGAAGGCCTAATAAAATATGTCACCATATAGTTTTACATAAAATCAAATTAGGATGGACTAACCCTATCATAATGTGACAATTATGTTCATTGCTTTGAATTGTCAATTTTCACATGCAACTCTGTGACAAATTTTCAGATCTGAAAATTGTTTCCTAGTGATCTAATAGTAAAACCCTAACTGTCATCACTGAACAATTTTACACTGAAAAATTATTGACTGAAATTATATGCAGCAAAAACAAAAAGATGAATCATCAACACACATGAGACACAGATTTTAGTTATGTAAACTTGTTAACTTCAGAAATTATGAGGGAACCATCCCTCCCAACCAATACAATATCACCAAATATGAGAACAACCATGTCCTCTCAGGCAATACAAATATCACCAAAATATGATAACAACCTTGTCCTCCAATAACCATACAAATCAGAAAACCAAACTGATCCGGATTATTTTCGGCACGAAATGAGAGCGGAGATATAACACATGAATATTTAAAGATATTGCAAGAGAGACAACAATATAACAGAGATATAGCGGAAATAACAAGATTCACAGATATACAGTAATACATGATTTCTATTAATGAAATAAATGTACAGAGATTGTAAAATACAGAGTGAAAGACTCGCTAGAATGGTGGTAGCTTATCTCTGAGAAGAGATGTGATGGCTACTCGCATCCGTGAGAAGATGATTATTACAATGAGCCTCTAAGGGCCTTTTTAACATAAGTAAAATCCAAAACCATAACCCTGGAAGATGAAAAGCCAAAAGGTTTGTGGGCCCCGATGGGGGTAGTTGATACGTCAACTTCCCAGGGGCATAACTTTTGCATACGATCTCTGTTTGAGGAGCTCAATAGCTTGTTGGAAAGATATATCTGAGAACTACAACTTTTGGGTGAGAAACATGATCTACAATCCATGTTGCTTCCCTTTTTCTCAAAAAAACATCGTTTAGGGCCTCAAAATGGCCCCGAAAGTTAAAAACTGCTAAAAATAGTAAATTACCAAAATTGCTAGAAACATGTTTTGGGCCAGTTGGAGAAGGTGGGTGGCCAACGATATCCACCTGGATCAATCCTCCCTCCTTAGGAAGCAATGGTATCCATTGCGTTGAGTTCTTGGGGGAGAGGGGAAAGCCATTGCTGAATCTGAATCTTGGTGAGTTGCTCGCCTTGTTGGAACCGTCGCGCTGCTTGGTTTATTGAAGTTCATCATGAACCTATGGCTGGAAGGTTTGGACCTTTTTAACCAGTCTGGATATTTTAGATGACTGTGTGCAGAAGAAATCTTTGTGCTTTGTTGCAACCTTGTCGACCTGCTTCTGTTGGATAGAAGGTGCTTGGGCTGAAGTTGTGGTGGTTGCAGTATCCTTTTGTTCCCCTTTTGAACAAATTGTGGAGAAGATGAATTTTGTAGTATGAGATACTACCTTGTGGAACTGTTTAGGTGGGGCAGTAGTTGGAACTACCTCTAGTATCCTATAGAGATGACCCCCCAGATTAATAATGACACTACGGGGTCGAGACTCATAGATAGCATGGTGTTTCCACATATATGGCTAGCCCAAGAGAACATCATAGACATCCAGTGGGGAAACATCACATAATACCTCATCCTTGAAGGGTTGGATGCCGTATGACAATCGACACTGTTGGTTGACACGAATATCTCATCCTTGGAGAAGCCACCCGATGTTGTATGGTTGTGGGTGCGGTGTTGTCGACAATCCCAACTGTTTGACGACCTCTGCTGAGATGAGGTTCTTATGGCTTCCACTATCAACAATAAAATGCAGTGGGGTCCCCTTCAACCACATCTGTGAATGAAAAAGGTGCTCCCCCTCTTCTGGATCTGTTGGTTCTTCTAGTTGAATTGTTGCGGTCGCGACAATAGCAGTGGGGTCTGCATCGATGATCTGTCTTTTACCAGTATTTTTAGAATCAGATTCTAAATCAGGGTTCAACTCCTTGTCTTTGATCTTGGCCACCAATGACTGTTTTGAGTGACATTCATCAGTGTTGTGCCAGGGGATTTTGTGGAAATCACACCATTTTCCGGTGTCCTTCTTTGTCTTCCCGTCACCCTTCTTTTCTTGTGGCTTGGACTGGTTTTTGGGAGACTGCTTGTTAGGGCTGTCTTTTTCATACTTTGGTTGTTGTGTATTTGCAGACCCAAACTCCCGTTTGTTCTGGTGCTTAAATTTCTGTTCGATTTTAACAGCATATCGATAGGCAACACTGAGTGATGAGATGTCCAAAAAATCCATTTCAGTTTGGATGTATCTGTGTAGAGCCCCACGGTATTTCAAAACCAAATGTCGTTCAGAGTCTTTGATACCCAGCTTGGTGCGCAAGGTATGGAAGCTATTGGTGAACTTCGGAACTGATTGGCCCCTCTCTTGCCGCAGTGTGGTCCATCTCATGTATTGGTCCTCATAGTTTCCAATAGGGTAGTATTGTTCCTTTATCGCATCCACAAAAAAATCCCAAGTGGGCTCGGCCCCATATATTCCAGAATCCTCTGTGGAACTCTTCTCCCAATAAGTTTCCCACCAATGTTTGACATGGGGGAGAGCCTTAAGGAGTGCAAAGGTGATATTTTCCTTGTCGGAAAAATTATGAACAAAGAAATAACCTTCTAGCATATTTAACCATTTATCTAGGGCATATGCATCTATTTGACCTTCAAATACGGGAATATCAAAATTAACCTGTACCTTGAAAGGCGAGGTGCCTCCAAAGTGGTTGCTTGATGAATATGCGCCTGATGCTATCGGTAGGCATTGAAGGATGTGGGAAAAATTCTCCATCATTTCATCTCTTTGTTGCATGAGAGCTTGCTCAAGCAACAGACTGATAGGATCGTCTGCTCCGTCATTTTTCTTTTCTTCTGCCATTGAGGGTTTCTTGGGTGTGCAAGAGTGATTGTCCTCAAGAGAGACAAGCTCGAGACCCAACTTGCTATAATCGGACCTCGTCGGGGACATGCACTGAAAAACGATCAAGAGCAGCCTGCTCTGATACCACTGATCCGGATTATTTTCAGCACGAAATGAGAGCGGAGATATAACACATGAATATTTAGAGATATTGCAAGAGAGACAACAATATAACAGAGATATAGCAGAAATGACAAGATTCACAGATATACAGTAATACATGATTTCTATTAATGAAATAAATGTATAGAGATTGTAAAATACAGAGTGAAAGACTCGCTAGAATAGTGGTAGCTTATCTCTGAGAAGAGATGTGAAAGCTACTCGCATCCATGAGAAGATGATTATTACAATGAGGCTCTAAGGGACTTTTTAACATAAGTAAAATCCAAAACCCTAACCCTGGAAGATGAAAATCCAAAAGGTTTGTGGGCCCCGATGGGGGTAGTTGATACGTCAACTTCCCAGGGGCGTAACTTTTGCATACGATCTCTGTTTGAGGTGCTCAATAGCTCGTTGGAAATATCTATCTGAGAACTACAAATTTTGGGTGAGCAACATGATCTATGATCCATGTTGCTCCCTGTTTTCTCAAAAAACATCTTTTAGGGCCTCAAAATGGCCCTGGAAGTTAAAAACTGCTAAAAATAGTAAATTACCAAAATTGTCGGAAACATGTTTTGGGCCAGTTGGAGAAGGTGGGTGGCCACCGATATCCACCTGGATCACAAACCTTAGCAATTTACTGAAAACTTTCTCTGCTTGGAGATCTGTTGTAGACCACTTGTAATGCCTGCTAACATCAGTTTGTACAGATCTACCCCTGCCCAGAAGATCTGTACGGATGTACACAACTTCCCTTAATGGAACCCATGTACATACATGAGTGTTCCCACTACAACTCGCATATGTATGCGACTATTCTCACTACAACTTGTGTACATGTACGAAAACCTATACGGACACTTATGTACGACTCTCTCCACTCATACAATTTCTTCCCTTCTGTGACTGCCCATCTCCTCCACACATGCATTTTTCTTTCCCTATCCATAACAGAAAATAGAGAGTCCTTAACCCTAGCCCAGATTTTCCATAGTTGCAGAACTTCCCTTTGCTGAAATCACCAAGCCTCCTAGCACAAGTGCAAACTCACTTATGCTAGCTCCATCATGTCTCCACACATACACACTACAAAACATGAAATTTCACAATGACCTCTCTCCTTTATATACAATATTTAGGGGTCACCATAGAAGCCCCTCCACAAGTCGACATCAAATTAGACTTTTTTTGTGGGTATGAAGCCCCTACACAAGTCCACAAAGCCCATCACAAAACCCATGAATCCCCAGCTTCATTCCAAGTGGGGTTTCAAAAAACTAAAAGTGTGATGTGGTGCCCACAATCATTCCCACATGCCCAAAACCTATGGAACATGAGAATACTTTCCCTAAGCTACACAAATAAACATTCCCTCTTAGTGAGAGAGGTATTCTCACCACACTCCAAAATCACCTGGAAGTAGCTCTATCCCCCATCCTCAGAGTACCTCTATCTCCCGCACTGGATCTACTACCACAACTTCTCTCCAATATTCCTAACTGGCTACTCCCTTTGTCACCAAAGCAAATCCTAATGTCTGGCATGATCCCTCCCTAGAAGACAACTTGCTCCAAGAATCCTCCTGCCTCCTCAACCCGTGACACCCTCCTAATAGTCTTGGTAGATGTCTCTCTCCCATCTGGACCTGAAGGTTGGCTCATGTTATCGCGCAATTTGTACTTGCAAAAAGCCAAAGGCAAGTGAACACTAAATTAGCGTAACAAGGAGGGTGTCCTATCACTGTCACCTAAACAAGACACCTCTTTCTATTTAGGAGTAGTACCTCGGGGGAGATGTCCCCAGTGACCTGGAGGTTTGAGAAGGCTAAAGGAAAGAGCATAAAGAAAGTCCCACCCCTCTCGCAGGTCACTCTGATCAAAAGTTTCAAGGGTTTTAATGAGATAAAGAAAAATAATAATTAAGTGTACCTACCCAGAACAAGACAACAAGAAAAGATGTTATTTTCAAGTACCATATGATGTTAGTGCTTCATAAAACCATATACTTTTGATAAAAAAGAACAATTTGATACAAAGTTGAAGCAAAAAAAGTATTTATAACAACAATATATATATATAGCAATAAATTCACAACTATGCCTCAATAAAGCTTCAAAAATGACCAGAAATGATAACATAAACTTGACAAAGTGATAGCAATTGTCAGAAGCAATGATGGAAAGATATATATCAGATTTAAATATTGATTTTAAGATAAAATTTTTGTTGTTATAGATGGTTGTAGAAATATTTTACAACAACAACAAACTAGTTAGTAGGTTATTCTAATCTAAAGGTAGAAATGGTTAGTAAAGGTATTAAGGTAGATGGTTTAAGAGTTGTTTTAGTCAATCAATCACTTGCAAGGTGTGAACTAATGCCTTTTAGGGTAAATGGAGTCAATGTTGCAGCAGAAATTCTTAGAGGGAAACAACAAATGATAATAGATGAGCTAAAGGAAAAGGGAATATGATTGAGGTGTTAGTGACCTAAGGCCTCAATATCTTAAACCCTAGAAGGATGCTAGGAAGTAGGTAACCCTAGGCCCTAGCGATTTCCTTCTTCTTTAGATCAAACTTGAAATAAATGTATGAAGCTTAATGAAACAATGACACTAGAGTGCTACTAAGGTAGGGTTGTAGTATATCCTTCAAGGGAGGTATTATCTAGCAAAGTCAAGTAGGTGAAGAGTTATAAAGAAAAGGACAATAACATGTGTTTTTCTCCTAGGGTTTCACACTAGCAATTTCATAATCTTAGAAATGAACAAGAAAATGCACGATAACCATTCAAAATAAAGAAGTATTGCATATTTCTCCTTACTCCAGCAAGAATAATCTAGCCACAAACCCTAGTTGAAGACTTTCCACCATGAAAATGCAAAAATACACCAAAAGAAGCCTCTTCCAAGGGTTGTGCACCACTTAATTTCAGTCAATAAGCCTTAAAAGAGGTCGAATTTTAGACCTCACACTTGTGTAAGTGAAATATGATGAAAAAAATAAGATATTTTTCCCTTATTTATACAATAATCATGACCTTTAATTACAATTTAGGTCAAAAAAGGCCAACATGGCCAATTTACATAAAAAATCCAATTTTACATAAAATTAACAATTAAAACCCTAATTTTGTCCTTTAGGGATGACATCATGCCACTCATAGGGTGACGTTAGGCCCCTTTATGGAACACTAGGCCTCAAAATGCCTTAGAATCTTCCACACGTGCCAACCAAGTCATCCTCATGCCAAAACCCTAATTGGATGATGTCGCGGCTCAGAATGATGATGTCAGGGACCTTCAAGGACCAACGTCATGGTGGGAGGGAAAGACCCCCTTAGGTCTAGGCCTGCCAAAGTGCCTCTGGTGGAACGTCCTCTCTTTTCTCTGGTGTAAGACTCTGGTATCCCTATGCCCCTGGTTGGGGTCACAACATCCATATGGTGGGATTTTAACCCCATGGAGGTCTGAATTAATCATCTCCCCATATGTACCTGTTTTTTGGGCATGGTCCTGCAACAACAGAAAGTATGCCCTCCATGGGCTTATAAGTCACATGGATCATAGCAATGTCAATCACATCTAATAATCAAGTTACCCTAACATGTGCATAAAACCCCCCTTTACCTAGACAAATGCTCAAAGACGTTATGGAGTTTAACAATCCATGTATGGAGAGGGTTTCAGGACATCCTATTGGGATAATCCTCCTTAGGTTTGGGGTGTTTCCCAGGTGAATACCATTCTAGGTCATGTAAATATATGAGATGGTGTAGGGAATGTTTAGGAAAGGGGTGGAGTGATAATAGGGAAATGTAATTCTTACTTGTGGTTGCCTCTATAGAGGGTGAGCTACACCTTATCATGGATGCCATTGTTTCCTAGCCCATTCAATTCCTTTTATTCTTTGTCTTATTGATTTTTATTTCAAGAGAATAGTTGGAGAACACTTCCCTAGCGTGGTGACCAGTGGTGACATCATTACGCATAAGAATTTCATGGAGATGAGAAGGTTGGATCGTGATGAGACCCCCTTTCTCTTAGCTATGCCACCAAGAGACACTACCCTGGTTTGGTGACCAGATGGATGGAAATTTCATACCACTACATACCCATGGACCTAATAGGCTAGCTCATGATGAGACCTCCTATCCACCAACTAGGTCTTAAGTTTTATTTTATTTTACGGGTCCCCTTTTCTTGATGAGAAGCCTTTTATTTCTTTCTTAGGAATCCCTAGGAGAAGCATCCCAAGGTTTCATCTTGGATTTTAACTTTTTCCATCTACTTTTATCCTCTAGGCCTTTAGCCCCTTCTTCCCACAAGGCAAGGTACAACCCTTACTAGCTTGGAAAACCCAATTCCTAAACCAATGTAGGGGATAGATGAGAGGGATAATGATGAAAAGTGGTAAGTATGGAAGGAATGGACGATGGCCTTTCATAAACTCATCCCTAAGGAAACCAACTTACTAGGGAACTATGTCATCCCCCCTAGGTATGGAAGAGTTAAAGGGCATAATTTCCAAGCAAATGTCATGAAACAAAAGAGAATCCAATGCATATATTCAAATTTTTTGAGAATCGGAGTGACACATACCATGATACTCGGACTCATTACCTCATGGAGAAAGGCCCACTGCTACTTCAGAACTAGGACGATGGGATGGATGTTATTGTTGTTGATAGATGGGTGGCGATGAAGAAAACATGGGCCCTCTAGGGCCAAGATCAAGTCATATGGCTCTCGGTACTCCATGTATAGGACCTGTGGGCCTCAAGACATAATCTCCTTAGTTATCCTAGGATAGGCCATAATATCTAGATCCAACTCGGGGATATGTGCTCACCGTAGAATGCATGAGAACCTCAACATCTCTAGCATGACCTGTTACCTTCTAGATATCAAAAAAATTGATCAGTTATCTCTTGGGGTGGTGATATCATCCCTGGCTCATATATGATACAATGAAATACAAGTACGCAATCATTTATACAAATGGAAATAAACTACACTACTCTAGCATGATATGCAGATGGTATATACAATGAATGAAAATTCCTACCTACTTACCTCTACTTACCTATTGGTTGAATGATAGTTGTAGTCAAATAGCCAATGAAACCAACCTAGCAATGTCTCATAATACCTACCTTTGTGCTTCATCATAAACAAAAACAATGATAAGTCAAGAACAAAAATAACATGAGTTAGAAAATGTATTGTATCATAGGAAATTGTAAAGTATAGCTCATGGAGGCGGGAAAGAGGGAAAAAATCATGCCAATTCACACCTTTAGGAAAGTGATCCATCCTTCTCAGAAAGGGATCATGAAAATTCAAAGGTTCAATATACTGACTCAAAGAGTCTGAAGGTTTTCTACCTTGGATGTCTTCACAATATGAGGTCTCAGAAAGAACTAGCAAGAGCCTAGGGGATGACTGACAATTTATTAAGGGAAGGTTGAAAGATTGAGACAAAACACTTTTTCTTGAGGTATTCAACATACCCTTGAATTCTAAAAGCAATATTTGCATCAGAGAAAACTTAAGATAAAGGACATGCTTCCCAACTACACCGTCAGTGACATAGCGAGATAAAATAGTCGAAGGGAGTTGGAAGACATTGTCAAAAGGATCCTTCTCTGGGCAAGAAATGTCCTCACCTTTATCAATATCTGAGCACAACGGTGGTTGATAATCTTCTTCATCGAATAAATCCAAGTGCTCAAAGGAATATTCATTCAAATCCTCAAGGTATGACCGAAAGTTATTAGGAGAACATGGCACTAGGTCATCCTTAGGTGTCCAAAAAAGGTTTGTAATCATATCATCTCCTTGTTGCCAAATGTCAAAATTATTAGTAACCTCATATGATAGTTGCAAAGGAAACTTTTGGAAATGACCCTCAATGTCATAAATGGGATCCTTGTCATATCCAATCACATCCCATTTACACTTTATGACATGTATGAATTCATCAATATTATCAACATAGTCATCAAATTTATCATAACATGAAGGGCTTAAAACATCCAAGGGCTCCTCTAACACTTCTTCACTTTCCAAATCATAAAATAAAGCATTATAAAAAATTTAGAAAGGGAAATAACTCACTGTGCTTACTTCTTCCTATGCGGGAGCTTCAGGGATTTGGATAGCTTCATCAAATGGAAGACTTTCTTCTACATATTCAACTTTATAATATAGAGGATCTAGCTTGTCCAAGGATTCCATTTCTTCTTCACTCTCTGAATCATAGAATAAGGTATTATCAAAAACCTGAAAAGGAAAGTGACTAACCTCATCCTCTTCTTCTTGTGCAGGAAAAATGGGATTTTGGATGGCTTAATCAGAGGGAGGAGCACACATAAATACTTCATCATGTTTAATATCTTTGAGCTCTTTCTCTTCAACCAGGTCCTCATTATCCTTGGTAGAGGTATGAGTAAATTATTGTTCCTCCTCATAGGATTGGTAACATTCATTAGGAACCTTCTCCTTAACCTCTTTTTAATCAATGTCTTACTCCAAACCTCTCAGGGTCTCTTCAACAGGGGTCTAAAGGGAGGACACTCTCTTGGGAAAATCTAGGTTATCTTTGGGCTCACCAACCTCAATTCCTGGAACTAAGGATTTTTCTTTCTTGAACAAGGAAATATCTACCTCGATTTGTATAGCCAAGTGATAAATTTCTTGGATTGTTCTAGGAGCTTCATCTCTGATAGGGAAACTTATTTTCCAGTAAAGGATTTGGTGTAAAGAAAGAGAATAAATTTTTGTGATGGGTGAAGGTTTGCTGGGATTTGTTGTAATAGCCTTTCAAATCTATCATGGAATTACCTAACAGCTTCATTCTTATTATTCTTTATGCGACCGATTATGTTTATCAAAATCCCAGGATCCCCTTTCTCAAGGAAAATCTCTTCTAACTGATCCATGGATGTAATACTAGTATCAAGGAGGCCATCATACAATCTCCTGGCATTATTATGAAGAGTAGCAGAGAAAATTTTCATTTCTAGGTCTTCAACATCGTCACTGATAGGGTGGATTTGAAAGAAAGCATAAAAATCATGCACGTGTTTAATAACATTCTCGTCATCACTACCAGTGAATTTAGGGATCCATTTTTCATACCTCGGGGGCATTTGTCGAAGGTATCCAAGGATTTTACTCATGTCTAAGGGTTTGCAATTTCTCGGGTCCCATTGAGAAGCCATGGTTGGCTTTGTCATCAGTGGAGTCGTCGGATTATCCTTCTAGGGATCATCAAAGAGGAAAGAGAGAATCACCCTCAGTGGAGTCGCCAAGTAAGATTTGTGAAGTAAAGGCTTACCAATAAGCATCGTTGAAGAAAATTGAATCAATGTTCCCCGACAACGACGCCAAAATGTTATCATGCAATTTGTACTTGCCAAAATCCAAAGGCAAGTGAACACTAAATTGGCGAAACAAGGAGGTTGTCCTATCATTGTCACCTAAACAAGAAAACTCTTTCTATTCAAGAGTATTACCCCAGGGGAGACATCCCCAGTGACCTGGGGGTTTGAGAAGGCTAAAGGAAAGAGTATCAAGAAAGGCCCACCCCTCTCACAGGTCACTCTGATCAAAAGTTTCAAGGGTTTTAATGAGATGAAGAAAAATAATAATTAAGTGTACCTTCCTAGAACAAGAAAACAAGAAAAAATGATATTTGAAAGTACCATATGATGTTAGTGCTTCATAAAACCATAGACTTTTGATAAAAAAGAGCAAGATGATATAAAATCTGAAGCAACAAAAGTATTTATAACAGATATATATATAGCAATAGCTTCACAACTATGCCTCAATAAAGATTAAAAAATGACCAGAAATGTTAACATAAACTTGACAAAGTGATAGCAATTGTCAGAAGCAATGATGGAAATATATAATCAACTTTAAATCTTGCTTTTAAGATGAATTTGTTGTTATTATAGATGGTTGTAGCAATCTTTTACAACAACAAAAAA
>ML798264.1:393207-412082 GCA_009831015.1 Picea engelmannii | reverse complement strand
TTGTTAATAAAATTGAAAGGAGATGTGTTAAATAAAAAAATGTCTATATAGGTGTGAAGTTAACATTAACTTCTGAAATTAGAATGTTGTATGTTAAATTATTTATGAAAATTATAATAATTATATAAAAGAAAGATAAAATTGATGATTAGTTTTAACTGCCAATGTTGAAGAATGCGTAGCTGCTAAAAAAATATTATTATGTTGTACTTGTAAATTCGGCCCTATTGTGGCCTTTATTGTAAAATAAAGTCAAACTGCCAAGTCGACCCTTATTGTGGAAAATGTAAAATGTAATTAACTGGCAATTGCCAAGTTGGACCTGGTAGTTAAAAGGGAAAGGCATTTTTGTATAAATAGAGAGGATAGATGCCTCTTTTATACACTCATCTCACTCAAGCACAAGAGAGAGAAAAGGTGCACAAGTTTTGGAGAGAAGGGAAATACATTTGTGTATAAATAGAGAGTATAGATGCCTCTTTTATACACTCATCTCACTCAAGCACAAGAGAGAGAAAAGGTACACAAGTTTTGGAGAGAGAGGGAGACGCTGCAAAGGTCTATTTATTTTTTGTCTTGGCATTGTTCTTGGTTGAAGAATCTATTTAGAATAAGTTGTTGGGTTTTCTTCCCCTAGATGGTTTCTGAGGATAATATTTGTGTCTATCGTGTTTCTGTGATTGTCTCTCTTTCAGTGATCTTGTATATGCAGTTAATGTCCTAAATAATTGTAATAAGAAAAGATGAATTGTAACTGTTAGTTGCATAAGTAAATTTTCAACATGGTATCAGAGTGGGTCTGAAAGAGACCAATTCACAGTTTAAGAATTCTTTCCTAGCCTCAACAGACCCTCTCTAAGATCTAGTTTTTAGTGTTGGAGCTGCTGCAAAATTATGGTTTTTTCCTAAACCCTAAGAGTGATGTTTTACCTATTTTTGGAGGATGTTGGTAAATCTAAGATCACCCAGGAACTCTCGTAGGCAAGGCACATCACTTCCCTAAACAATAATTCAATAATTCAAAATTTGAAAAATTAGGGTTTCCTCTTAAACTATAGATCTTGATGTTTGGTTGCAACTGTTGTAGTCCCTGTGAAAGAAATTCTTCTTGGTTCAACAAAAATATCTCGTAAGGTCTAGATCTATATCTTGAAAAGTTATTTGTTGTTTTCTTGTTCTGGGCAGGATGACTACCAATTTCAGGCTCAATGGAAATCTTGAAGGAGCCAATGACCTCCAAGTGTGGAAATACATTTTGAAAGAGAATGATCTCGTAAGATATAAATATCCAGAGGGAGAAAATTATAATGAATGATGCAGACCCCCTACCTCAGCAGGGTTCTGCGACCTCCCGGTCTCTGGATCGATCTTCTTCTGAGCTGAAATGGCTCTTCGGACTCCTACTGGAGCCCTTTGAACAAATCCACAGGTCCTTCATGAAAACCCTCCCTACGCAACTTATCACCAGGTATGAGCCTTACATTTCCATGTGACCACAAACTGGCCTTAGTGCAAGCGCCTTTCACAACTCACGAGTTCATGAGTCGAAGACCCTCGACACCTCTCTCTCCAAATGTCGATACCCGAGATGCGATATGGGTATGGATCCTCCTTGTTAGTGCCTTCCACACATAACCACCGGCTAGGGCTAAGTGCTAGCACTACTCACAACTTGTGACTTCACTAGTTGGAGTGTTGAACCCTGGTGCTCCTCTTTTGTGAAATCCTGAAGCAAGATAAGTTAGCGATGGGTTGACCCATTCCAAGGTGACGTGTGTACGCCACCTGTCGCCTACTTCCGCCTTTTCTGTACACTCTATGTTTGCGCCACCTATCAACCATGCGCTCCCCACCTAACAGATGTGACACATGTTCGTACGAGCCCTCGGTGCTTGGCACTTCGCGACTTTAGCGATCAAGGTGCAACTCCTTCACCCTCTGAAACCCCGATACATGATGTAGAGAGGCACCAAATCTCATGGCTCTCCTTCCTCCTTGATCAACGGTTTAGGTCGAATCACGATTTTCCGATTCAGGGTTTTGAATCGCAAAGAACTCTGCCTCCTAGCTCGCGATACCCGAGTTCACGAAATGGAATGACCTCCCTATTTCACGATCTCGTGACTCGGGGTTTTGGGAGACAAGACTTATGTTCTTATAGCTTGCGATACCCGAGATCGTGATGTGGACCAATGGTCCAAATGTTCCGCTTAGTCAACGACCAAGATTGAATCCCGACAATCTTGTTTTCGGGATGTCTGTGGAGTCTTCACCTGGACGGTCCTAGTGCTTTCGGGACTTGACGAGTCCTCTTCCTTTTGTTGTTACAAGGTTTAAACCTCGCGCACCTTTTCTAGATTCGACGGCTCACAACAACTCGACACTTCTCCCTCGAAGCTTCTTCCATCCATTATACCCTTCTATGTGGCTTCCCGGGGATTAAGCCCCTCACACCTTCTCCCAGATCTGATGGCTATCGATCCTTGGTTCTAGATCTGACGGCCTAGATCCCTTTTTTCTTGTGCACCTCCCAGGGACTAAACCTCATGCATGTATCCTTGATCTAGCATCTCTCAGGCCACTGCACTCTAGATCCGACGGCTAGAGCGATTTCACAATCTCGACGATTGCAAGTATGGGGTGCACCCTCCTCTGCTCCTCCAACTTTTGATTCCTGAATGTGTGTATATCCAAGGTTTTAAACCCCATGTTCCTTCACTTGATCCAATGGTTGTCAGGTATTGGCGCTAGATATGATAGTTCAGATCTGTCCTCCTTGCATGCTCTCCCCCTACTGCCTGGATGTAGATTCAACAGTCTGGATCTTTCTTCCCAGTGTTGATCCAACAACAACTATGCTCTTCCTCCTGAGATTTCTTGGCTTTTTGACTTAGAATATTTTCTAAGTCTCGAAGGTATCGACCTTCAACTCTTCCTCTTGTGAGCCTAGTTTCTTTGGGTCTCGTCTGCATTATAGAAACATTGTCCCTTCTGAGCTTCGTTCTCTCAGATATTTACTCCTACACACACTTTGCGTTCGAGGATCTTGAATAACTCAGATTCAAGAAGTTTTCTTGAAAAGAAAACTCCTTACACCCACCTGGAGTTCTCCTGCTCAATGCACACCTTGCAGAGCCTACAGAGTATTGAGAAACCCTGTGAGTTCCTTCTCTTCGACACTTCCCTTTTTTTTTCAGAACTCGAAATAGAGTTCTCTAGTGCACTCTATGCACTCGAAAACTCAAAGACGATAATAAATTGAAACTTATGAAATACTTCACCAGTTATGCATTAAAAACATAAAATTCATAAAAACATGCAAACACATACTGATAATTCATGGCAGGAAAAACTACTCTTCTATTAATTCAGAAATGCCTATACAAGGTGTTTATAAATCCTGGACTGTAACAATTCTCAGCTCTTTCTCCTATCTCTCTCTATGAGTCCTATTATTTTCTAACTTCCCCATTACGAAATGAGGGCTCCCATGAGCTTATCCTCAACCACCGTCTCTGAGCTATCACTATCATAGAGTGCCTCCTATGGCTACATTACATAAATGGATGCCCAGTCCTGACTACGTCCTGGGATTGCTACAGGAAACCATTAAAGGAAACCTCAACAACTACCTATATAAAGGTGTGATTTGGCATTAAAAGCCTTACAACATTTATTGAAATTTTGAATTTCAAAATTGAGAGGCCTGCGCCTCTCCCTTTCTCCATTAAATGTGTGCTAGATGTGCTAGCTAACTAGCACACTGCTGACATGCAGCGATGCTCCTGCATCATAATCATCAGCTAGAAAAATCATGATCTCTTGATCATGGGCTCCTCTTCTCCAGTGTTGAAATCCACTTGGATCCCAAACTTTCCCTTGGAGCTGTCTACCTACTCCTCTGCTTAGATGTTGTTGTTGTTGCTGCCCTGCTGCTCTTGCAGGCTCCCTTCTGCTCAACTTCTCTTTGCTGGCAGTCTCTACTGCTGAACTCAACATCAACCTTCTTATTTCTTCAATTACCTCGTCCATCTGCTCCAGTGGCTGGCTCTTTCTATGAAGTCTTCTCTGTCGCACTACGGTCTTCTCAATGAGAAGATTTGCTCGATCTCCCCTACTTTCTTTATCTCGCTTTGTGGCACTAAGTGTCCACTCTGCTACAGACTCCAGCTTTGCAGTCTTCTCATTGAACTATTTCTCAGCTTCTTCCTATGGCAGTTCTGCTACTGCCATTTCTCCTACTGGCATACTTCCAACTTCTTCCAGCTTGGCTTGTCGGATGTGCAAACTTTGCACCATCACCCTTCTCTCCAAGGCTTCCAATTCTTGATATAGATCAACAAAATCTGTGTTGTCTGCTTCCTCTTCTACTTCAGACTCCAGTGTTGCAGTCATTTCTATTTCAACTTCCTGGCTGAAAATTTTGAGCAACTCGGTTGAATGCTCTTCTTCTTCTCCTTGGGAAAACATCAATGTCTTCTCCACTTCTTCCTCTTCTTTGATAGTCTCTGTTGGGTTTCCTCCTTTTGTTTCTGCATCTGCAACACATGCTCTTGCCTCAATTGGGCTATCTGGTAGGACTACCCAAATTCCCCCAATCATCATAATTCTCTTCTGATCCTCCTTCTGGATGGTGCAAGTTTTTAACTTGTCATCATCTTCATTTACATGGTCTGAAAAACCACATGACTCTTCACCTATCAACACTCCTTGCTGACATGAACTCTCAACAGAGTCCGTGAGACTCTCAGACAGTCTCATCTCCTTTCCCCTGCCCACCTGTCAATTTGGGAATTTTCTACTGCCCACTTGGTAGTCTATGAGATCTAGTGATCCCATCTCATTTCCCACTTGGAAATATAAACTTTCACCCCTGCCCCCTTGGTAGTATGTAAGACCTCTTTTCTCTGGTATCTCCCCATTGCTCACCTAGAAACTCGAAAGTTCACTTCTGCCCACTTGGCAGTTTATGAGATCCTCTGCTAATCTCATACCATTGCCCACCCGACAATATGAATTTTTGTTGCCATCCTCTTGAAAGTCTATGAGATCCTCCAGTGATCTCATTCCATTTCCCACCTGACAATTCCAAAATTCATCTCTTCCCTCTTGGCAGCCCATGAGATCTGAAACCAATCTCTCCTCCTCATCATTGAGGGTTTCTCCAACTTCTGGCTCACAAATGCAAACCAGCTCTGTGTCACTGAGGCTTTCAGCATACCTCAGCCACTTCTTCAACTCTTGTTGTTGTTTCATGGCCAACAACTTTTGAACAATTCATTTGGCTTTCTTGTTCAGAGGACATTCATACCTCCAGTGTAATTCCACCTCCTGTTGCATCTTCAATGTCATATGTTCCATTCTTTCCCTTATCTCAATGAGTTCTTTGTCAATCTCTTCTTTACTCATCTACTGGTGGTCTCCTCTTCCACCACGCTCATGGCCTTCAGTAGCCATTTCCATCCTTCACTTGCCCTCCTGGAAAGCGTATTGATCACTCTACGTCTGAGAGCATCTCCATGCCCTCCTACAGCTCACCTGGTTGTCTATCATTTGCTGCACAACTTGCAACAATCACCACAGAGCTTTAAAACCCTGCTTCTTTAACCTGTTGTATACAGATGAATCTCTGCTTCTAATTCCACTTGATGTTACCAGAATTTCTCCCACCATCTCTCCTTTGTCTATGAACAAAGTAATGGTCTCTTCTTTCTCTTTTGTCTAAAATAGACGGGAAAAATTCTACTCTGATACCACTTGATGGTATTAGACTATATCCCTTCACAGTCCTCCTCTTGTCTTTGATATGCAAACAGAAAATTTGTTGGCTCTGATACCACTTGGTGTGTATCAGAGTATTTTATTTATCTATTCTGCCTCCCTCTTCCCGCAGTCTAAAGACAGAAAACGGATATAATACCACTTGATGCAGACCCCCTACCTCAGCAGGATTTTGCAACCTCCTAGTCTCTGGATCGACCTTCTTCTGAGATGAAATGGCTCTTTGGACTCCTGCTGGAGCCCTTTGAATGAATCCACAGGTCCTTCATGAAAACCCGCCCTACACAACTTAACACCAGGCATGAGTGTTACATCTCCATGCGACCACAACCTGGCCTTAGTGCAAGCGCCTTTCGCAACTTGCGAGTTCATGAGTCGAAGTCCCTCGACTCTTCTTTCTTCAAATGCTGATACCCAAGATGCGATACGGGTATGGTTCCTCCTTGTTATCACCTTCCACACATAACCACCAGTTAGGGATAAGTGCTAGCACTACTCGTAACTCACGACTTTGCGAGTTGGAGTGTTGAACCCTCGTTCTCCTCCTTTTCAAAATCTCGAAGCACGATAAGTCAGCGATGGGTTGACCCCTTCCAAGGTGATGTGTGTACGCCACCTATCGCCTACTTTCACCTTTTCTGTGTGCTCTATTTTTGTGCCACCTATCAACCACGCAGTCCCCACCTAATGGATGTGACATGTGTTCGTACGAGCCCTCAGTGCTTGACACTTCTCGACTTGAGCGATCAAGGTGAAACTCCTTCACCCTCTGAAACCCCAATACACGATGTAGAGAGGCACCAAATCTCATGGCTCTCCTTCCTCCTTGATCGATGGTTTAGGTCGAATCACGATTTCATGATTCAGGGTTTTGAAGTGCAAAGAAATCCACCTCCCAGCTCGCGATACCTGAGTTAGCGAAATGGACCGACCTCACTATTTCACGATCTCGCGACTCAGGGTTTTGTGAGACAAGACCTCTTTCCTTCCAACTTGCGATACCCAAGATCACGATGTGGACTAACAGTCTATATATTCTGCTTATTCAATGGACAATATTGAATCTCGAATATCTTCTTTTTGGGATGTCTATGGAGTCTTCACCTCCCAACTCCCGGTGACCAAACTCCCAATAGCTTCTAGATCTCTGCCACCTCTCCTCCAAAATGAACGGTCCTGATGCTTTTGAGACTTGATGAGTCCTCTTCCTTATGCTGTTACGAGGTTTAAACTTCGCGCACCTTTTCTGGATCCGATGGCTCACGACAACTCAACACATCTCCCTCGAAGCTTATGCCATCAGTTCTACCCTTCTGTGTGGCTTCCCATGGATTAAACCCCTCGCACCTTCTCTCAGTTTCGATGACTATCGGTCCTTGGTGCTATATCTAATGGCCCAGATCCTTTTTTTCCTCTGCACCTCCCAGGGACTAAACCCCATCCACATATCCTTGATCCAGTGGCTCTTAGGCCACTGCGCTCTAGATATGATGGCTAGCGTGATTTCATGATCTCGACAATTGCAAGTATGGGGTGCAGCCTCCTTTTCTCCTCCAACTTACGATTCCTGAATGTGTGTATATCTAAGGGTTTAAACCCCATGTTCCTTTGCTTGATCCAACAGTTGTCGAGTATTCGCGCTAGATTTGACAGTTCAGATATGTCCTCCTTGCGCGCTTTCCTCCTGCTGCCTAGACGTAGATTCAACGGTCTGGATCTTTCTTCCCAGTGCTGATCCAATGACACCTGTGCTCTTTGTCCTGAGCTTTCTTGGATTTTTTACTTAGAATATTTTCTAAGTCTCGAAGGTCTCGACCTTTAACTCTTCCTCTTGTGAGCTCGATTCCTTTGGGTCTCATCCTCATTATAGAAACGTTTCCCTTCTGAGCTTCATCCTCTCAGAGATTTACTCCTGCGCACACTTTACGTTTGAGGATCTCGAATAACTCACATTCAAGAAATTTTCTTGAAAATAAAACTCCTTACGCCCACCTAGCGTTCTCCTCCTCGATACACACCTTGTAGAGCCTACAAAGTATTGAGAAACCCTGTTAGTATCTTCTCTTTGACACTTCCCTTTTTTTTTCAGAAATCAAAATAGATTTCTTTAGTGCACTCTATGCACTCGGAAACTCAAAGATGAGAAGAAATTGAAACTTATGAAATACTTCACCAGTTATGCATTCAAAACACGAAATGCATAAAAACATGCAAACACATACAAACAATTCATGGTAGGAAAAAATGTTCTTCTATTAATTTAGAAATGCCTATACAAGGTGTTTACAAAGGCTGGATTGTAACAAGTCTCATCTCTCTCTCCTATCTCTCTCTCTCTGAGTATTTTTATTTTCTAACTTCCCCCTTACAAAATGAGGGCTCCCATGAACTTATCCTCAACCACCGTCTTCGAGTTATCGCTATCACAGAGCGGATCCTACAGCTACATTACATAAATGGATGCCCAGTCTTGACTACGTCCTGGGCTTGTTGCAGGAACCCATTAAAGAAAACCTCAACCACTACCTGTACAAAGGCATTGTCTGGAATTAAAAGCGTTACAACATTTATTGAAATTTCGAATTTCAAAATTGAGAGGGTTGTGCCTCTCCCTTTCTCCATTAAATGTGTGTTGGATGTGTTGGCTGGTTGGCACGCTGCTGACATGGAGCGATGCTCCTGCATCAATGAACCATATCTTTTAATTTCATTACAGGGATTTTCACTCATGGTAGTGACATTTGTCTCATTGATAGTGATGCTTCTAAGTACATGACATGATACTTGTACTCTTTGTCAAACTTGATCAAGAAGGACTAACCTCATAAGGTGAAGCTTGGAGATTATTATCAATATCCAATGAAAGGAATAACATAAGCTTATTTCAAATTAGATTCTAGAAAATTGATGAAGATAAAAAATGTTTTATTCATACCTGGGTTGAGGAAGAATCTCCTCTCTATTTCATCTCTAGAAGAGAAGGGTTTCATAATTTCATTCATCGATGAAGAAGTTTTAATGTGGCCAAAAGGAAAATATTTCGATGATGCAATTATGATTAGTGTCCAAGATGGAGGCTTATACAAATTGAAAGGACACTCAGAGACAACCGTGGTTCACAATATCATAATCCCAAGTGAGTTGTGGCACAAAAGACTTACTCATCTGCACTATAGGGAATTATTTATCATTAGAAAGATGGTGATAGGACTATCGAAGATCCAGGTGAACCATGAGGGCATATGAAAGGGATGTGAAAAAGGTAAGAGTGTGAAGAGCTCATTTCCAAGAAGTAAACGCAAGGCCAAAGGCGTATTGGAAATTATACACTAAGACATATGTAGACCTATGTCCACATCTTCATCCAATGGGTATGTATACTATGTCTCCTTCATTGATGATTTTTCATGCAAAGCTTGGATTTATTTCTTGAATTAAATTGAAGGAATTGAAGACCCTCATAGAAAATATTTTTGAAAAGAATATTAAGGTCTTGAGGTCAAACAATGGTGGAGAATTCACATCAGATCAATTCAAGGCATTCTTTGGGAAAGATGGGATTAAGAGGGATAACTTCTTGATGATTTTGGGATTTACCAAGACTAAAGAAGATCCCAACCTTTAATACAAGGTTGAGGATGGATAATATGGCTTGTTTATGACAGGAAAATAGAAGCTCATCATTGAGAGCAAGAGGAATCTTGCCTCATAATTCAAAATGAAATATCTAGGAATAATGCACTGCCTCCTAGGTCTAGAGGTATGACAAAGACAAAATGATATTTTCATAAACCAAGGAAAATATGCAGTAGATATTCTGAAGAGGTTCGATATGATGGATTGCAAGGCCATGCCTATGCCCATGGTGACAAATCTAAAGCTTCTCAGTGATACATCTTCAGAAACACTAGATGTTACCTTGTATAGATAGATGATCGGATCACTGATGTATTTGAGAAACACAAGACTAGATACATGTTTTTTGGTGAACACCTTGAGTCGGTCTATCATCGATCCGAGACATGTTCATATAGTTGTAGAAAAACATGTATTGAGATACCTAAAGGTTATAATTGATTATACTCTCAGCTATGTCTCATATCATGAGACAATCCTACATGGCTATGCTGATTCAGATTGGGTCGGTAGTGTAGTAGATCGAAAAAGTACATCTGGGTGTTACTTCAGTCTAGGATCACCTATGATTCCATGGTTCATCAGAAATAAAACCGATGTGGCACTCAGTACGCCCATAGCATAATATAATGCAGTGTGCTCATCTAGAAAAGAATTAGCATGACCTAGAAAGTTTCTTGCAGGGCTATTTAATATTGAATTAAAGGCGAATTGCATTGTATGTGATAACCAAAGTTGTATGAAGTTGTGAGAGAACCCTGTGTTCCATGACAAGTAAAAACACATTGAGATCAAGTACCATTATGTCTGGGACATGGTAAATAAGGGAGCAGTAAATATATAGTATATTTCCATCGACAAATAGGTGGCAGATGTATTAACCAATCCCCCATCGAGAGTCAATTTTGAGTATTTCAGAGACAAGCTTGTAGTGGTCCAGAAATACTTCTCCACTAGTGAGAAGTGATTGTTTACTCCAGTAGTGAGATGTGATCCCCAATAAAGGGAAGTGATGAGATCCCTAGTAGTAGAAGCTACTCCATCACAGGTTCGTACTCCAACACACGTTGGTATGCTACCCCAGCACACGTTGGTACCCCAACACATGCTCATATGCTACCCGAGTGCAGGTTTGTACTCCAATAGAGACTGACATGCTACCCAAGCCTAGTTTGGTACTTCAACGTAGGCTAGTATGCTACCTTAGTGCAGGTTGGTAATCTAACACAGGCTAGTATGCTACCCTAGCGTAGGTTGGTACCCCAACATAGGCTGGTCTGCTACCCCAACATAGGTTGGTACCCCAATGTAGGCTGGTATTCTACCCCAGTGCAAGTCGGTGCACCAATGTAGGCTGGTATACTACCCCAACGTAGGTTGATACTCCAACAAAGGCTGGTATGATACCCCAACACAGGTTGGTACTCCAATGTAGGATGGTATGCTACCCCAACATAGGTTGGTACTCCAACAAAGGATGGTATGCTACCCCAACACAGGTTGGTACTACAACGCAGGTTGGTGTGTTACCCCAGTACGAAAGGTTGGTGAAAGTGCATAACTTCTCATGATATATAGATTCATGAAAATAAACAAGACAATGGCCAATGTGTATAGACATGCAAAAGAAGATTATTCTTGAAGAATACCTTCCTAGCTGAGAGGGAGTGTTAACAAATGTGTGGTTGCAGAAGATATTCTCCTATTGTATTTGACCATACAAAAAGCATAAAAATAATATTATTATGTTGTACTTGTAAATTCGGCCCCATTGTGCCCTTTATTGTAAAATAAAGTCAAACGGTCAAGTCAGCCCCTATTTTGGCAAATGTAAATTCTAATAAAGTTACAATTGTCAAGTCGGCTCTCAAATGTAAATTATATAAAGTGACAATTTTCTTTGTGACAAGAATACCTTTTGGTTATAAAATAATTTTTCCTTCATCATCGAATTCAACTATTTTTGTTTGCATTGGTTGAGCTTGCCCAAGCATTTTTTTGAGACATGAAATGTGGAAGACTTTGTGGATGTGACAATTTTATGGAAACTCCAATTTATAAGCTACTTGGCTAATGTTTTTGTTAATTTGAAAGGGTCCATAGATTTTTTGGGCCAATTTGTTCTTCCCTTGTTGCTTAAGGGATAATTGTTTGTAGGGTTGGAGTCATACAAAAACTCAATGACGTTCTTCAAATCTCTCTATGGCTAGGGTAAACCACAAAAGATGGAAATGACTACAGAAATAAACTCTATTCTCAAGTATGCTATGTAAACAAATATGCTAGAAAGACAAGATAAAAGGCCTACCTCGTCCAGATGTTCAATGAAGTCCACCATTTAGAACTTGACCTAAATAAATATACTTGTAAATAGTCCTCAACAATCAAGCACATCAAGAATATGGTGATAATAAATGATGTTAGCACATTCAATAACATAATCTATTAATAAAAATGACAAATACAACCATGGAATAATAATTCAAATATTTGCAAGATATCAATTAGACGAGAAAAGAGTATTTCTATTAATATATGATCAATAGAAGTGAAAATGTTACAGACTTCCATGTCAGCACGGTTCAGAACCGAGAAGCTAAGTTCCTTCCAGCTGGGCCTCCACCACTTCAATCCTCCACTGAAGGCAAGCTCATAGAAGAGAGACAATGAAGTTCTCAATCAAATAAGGGAAGATATTGGGTGTTGAACACTGTGTTCAGAATTAAAGGACAAAGGGATGAAGACTCAATATGAAGTAAATGGAATTTGCCCATTTATAGATTTCAAATGGAACTAAAGAGCCAATTCAGAACGTTTCCAGTATATGGAAGGCCAAGGATCATAGATATCCTATCGTGACATGGAAACCCGACATTAATTTTCATTGGGTGACATTTTATGTGATGGAAACATGGATATACTTTCTTTGTTAGATAAGACTCTACTTAGAAGGAGTGTTTTTCATCCCTAAGGATGGACTTATGACCTAGATATCATATGGTATATTTGATTATTTCATTTAGGCTTGGAGTTGGCTCTAGCACACCCAAGTTGAAACATTGTCCATGTCGGGAGAGTGGACTTAATGGAGTATATGGTTTAGTAGGATATAAATATTCTTTTGAGCACCTTTATATTTGGAAACTTTCTTGTGGATATCATCATCATGGAGCTTGAAATGTGTACCTTTGGAGTGCAGTGTTCCACATGTGTGAGCCTACATGTGATTATCATAGGTTTCTTGTAAGGGAATTGGACCACATATATATTGTTTGCTTCCCTTACTAATCATATATATGGATAAAGGAGAGATTCCTTCACTGGTTCATTAATTTTCATTCAGTATTGTGTAGAGATGTGACAAAGAGAAACTCGTTGCTTCTCCTCTCTCTCTTGGATCTTCATATGTATTGTTTGAGTCAGTAAAATTTTCTTGAGCTTATTGGAGCATATTGAAGACTAGAGTTAGTGTTTCATCCCTTGGATATTTGGATATCAAGGTTTTTATGTGAAACCCTAGGTTGTACTTGTTTATGTGAAGAAGACAAGGATCTGTCTTACCTTAGAGGCCATACGTCTATGATGCATTATTGTTGGATCTCCTTGATGTGAGATAGGGTTTTCTTGGTTTTACCTAGAAAGGGTTTGCAGACATAGAATATTGTACTATCCTTGTGACAAGCCTATTGTATGTAATTCGAATTCATCTTTATGTATAGTAGTGAAGTTTCTAGTTTTCTAATACTTGGGTGAATTGTAGCTTTTCTTTTCACCCATATATATTTTTCATGGTTCATAATTTCTAGCACTAGTATATTTATTTCTAATTCGACATATGTTAAGGGTGAATATGTTAAGTGATTTCATATTATAATTGAAGAATAAAATGGAAATGTTTTTATGGTTTTCACAACTCTCATAAGTGTTTATAGATCAGTTATGGATGATAATATTGTCCTAGAGGGATAAATATTATTGGAGAACATTGTTATATTTTCTCTTGAATTACGAAGTGGCTTGGGGTTGTTAAGGGTTGAAATATTTTTTCATTTCCACTATTTTTTTTTATTTATTTATTTCATAATACTTATAGGGATAAAAAATCACAGGGTTAATATCCCATAAACCTTTAGTTAATAATTGAAATTTTCAAACTCTAACTTGAGCCAAAATTTCCACATGTAGATAGTTGGTAGTTGAAAAAGAGGTTGACTAAGAGGTCGACTAAGGAGTAAAATATGAGATCAATTGGGTGGTTGAATAATCGGTTAATTTGTCATATAGTTAGAATACAATAATTGACTAGTCCATTTAATAGGGTATAAATTAAGGAGTTCATTATGTACTCTAATCAATCTATGTCTAATTAATATTCCTCACTTCAAATTATTTGGTTACATATTGGTGCTATATAATATGTACTTATCGTTTTATCTATGATATGGTGATCAACATGTTGTGTACGTAAATATTTTTATTTATTACACTTGTTTGTATGTTGAGATATGATCGATTGTGCTTAAGTGATGTAGACATATCTCTATACACAACCTATATCATGGAAAACAAGCTATTTGATCTACCTAATCCTCTAATTCTTCAACATTCACCATTTAATCCTCCATTAGTTCAATTTCATCTTAAATTCATTCTCTCATCTATGAAGTTGACACTAGTCAAAACATAAATCCATCCATCCCCCTACCTAATGAGATGGTTCCAATAGATCATTAATAGCACACATATCATTCATTTTGATAAATATATATTAGACACCATAAGTACCCTCGATGTTACTTGGGATGATTTGAAACATGTATCATATTTACTTTTAAGGATCAATATCATTATATCCAACCAATACATTTTCAAGGTCAAATGTTTCACTATACTTGGGACAATTTGCAACATTGATCATATTTACTTTTAAGGATCAATATCATTATATCCAACCAATAAATTTTCATGGTCAAAGATTTCACTATTCATGGACACATGTATTTGTGAAAACACCCTATTCATGCACTAGGTTAATTTATGGAGGCAAATTTGTATAATATTTCCAAAATCAACACCATAGAAATTTCCACCAATCCAAGTGTTAGAAAAAAAAAATTTCTTGGAGTAGCATGCACCCCTAAGAAATTTGTTACTTACAAATCCTAATTTCAAGAATTATGTGATGTGTTTTCATGGTTGTAAATGGAAATATTTGTAACATCCCACTTTTTGCACGCACTGAGCGAACTTATTCTCGAGGACACTTTCTTGCAAGTGATCCATATTATTATACTATTGGTTGTTTGATTATGATTATGAGGTATTCTAGATATGATTGTATGTTATTTCATGTATTTACATAGACATGTGCTATTGACTTGATTCTCCTGAGTGTGCAGGACTGTGGACCTCGAGGATGCAGAGGCATCAATGAAACCCCTTGGACTCTAGATCAAGTCAGGGAGTGGACTATTGGGGTTTGATTATTATTGACATGACATATGCGCATATGATTAGATGTTATGATGACTGATTTTTATTTCTTACATGATTCGTTGATGATGCAGGATGACGATAGCTTGCTAACCAGACTCACATGTGGAGTAGAGGGGTCACATACGACAACCAGAGATGTTGAGGGAGAGGTGTGGAAAGTAGCCCTGCCACAACCTAGTAGCATTCCCGTCATGGCTCAACCTATAGGTTAATGATTACCTAGTTCGAGAATACTGACAATTTGATGAGGGTAGACTGCGACAGTCGCTCACGATGATTCTAAGGGGCACGCAGCAAGGCAGGGGCCTTATTCCTTAGAGTCACTTAGTCTCCCACAAGATCACCTGGTGGAGTATTGACTCTAGGGGTTTTTTATGTCTACCAAGTCATTCAAGAGGCAGGTGGCACCCTTGGAGCATGTAATGTGTCCTTAAGGGCACGTCGCACAAGAAAAAAAAAGGAGGAAGGTGGCACCCTTATAGCACGTAGTGCGTCCTGAAGGGCACGTCGCACAAGGGAAAGAGGATGAGGAGAGTGGCACCCTTAGAGAACCTAGTGCATCCTGAAGGGCACGTCGCACAAGGGAAAGAGGATGAGGAGAGTGGCACCCTTAGAGCACCTAGTGCATCCTGAAGGGCACATCACATTGTTAACAAATAAGTGAATAAACCTAGATGGCCTTAGAATGAACAATGTGATAAGAAAGATTTAAAAAAAACTTCCCCAATGAAATGTCGCTCAGCCTCAAAAATTAAAATCTAGGTCTAAGTGATACTTGTGGTAAAAAAAATATAAACATGTGATGAAAATGGGGTAAGAAATTAAAATAATTTATTAAAATCAAATTATATTGAGGGATTAAAATTTAAAAAGGGAAATGATTGTTTTGTTACATATGCTAATTAAAATTTATTAATTAAAAAGAAAAAGGGGAAAAAGGTAATTTTCTACACTTGCTAATTTGAGTTTTAGATAAAAAGAGAAAAGAGGGAAACTTAAAAATAATTGGGAAACTAAGGGAGAAAGAGGGAAACTTAAAAAGAATTGGGAAACTAAGGGAGAAAGGGGGAAACATAAAGAAAAAGGGAAACATAAGGAAAAAAGAAAAATGAATAACTTAGTAAGGAATCTTGCCTTTAAGAACTTTCTAAATTGAACTCAACTAGGAATTTAGTAAGGGTGTAAGTCATTAAAATGTGTAAGGGAATATGGGGACACCTAGGAGAGATTCTAGGAATGCTTTTAGGTGGGTGAGGGAAATAGGATTAAATAATTAATTAATAAAATTAATTTCTGGTGCAACTAAGAGGATGGGTGACATGTGTACGGGGGAGGATTTTTCTGAATTAATTTATCAAAAATTAAATTAATTGTGAATTTGGGAAAAAAATTACTTAGAAAATCTATATAAAGGATCGAGGAGGAGGATTATGGATCTCTTCTTGATGTGTAACGTTACTCTACAACATTTTTGACTTGACTGACTTATCTTGTGGGAGTTGGGATACCCATCTCAGTGACGAGTGGTAGCTCAGCCTTGCGAGTCGAGCTGGGAGCTAGTTGTTCTTTGGTTAGTGTGCATGGCCCCTTTGCGGCTCGGAGGGATAAGGGGGAAGAAGAGTACCCCTAGCATTGGCTAGGAGGTATTGGTGAAGTCACATCGGTCGGCAAGCAGGAGCTGCATGGAGTGTGTAGGATAACGAATCAGAGCTATCACCTTGGCCTATGGTACACATGATTTTATTTTGCATGGTAGATTACTATTGATCTTACACTTTCATTTCTATGCTTTTAATGTGTGAAGAAAAGTGTTTTACTTAGCGTCTTTAATCAAGAAATTAAAATCATCATAACTATACGCTCGATGCATCGATTTGATCTGCTTGGCCACTGATCCTTTATTTCTATGACTGTTATGTTTGTTTTATTGATTAATTGAAGTGTTTGTGCTTTATCTTTCATCCTCATCCCTTGATCATCAGTCCTGCCTGAGCAGTCAACCAGGAGCCAGATCGACGGTCGTCACTTCGGTGTTAGTAGACCTATAGATCCTAATGCCCTGATTTTCCGTGTGTGGATGATGAGCGAAGGATGTTTATGCCCAACTGTCTACCCATGTTGATTGATTCATGGTTGAGTGATTGGTCTTGCGCCTTCTTGTGATTGTTTTTTTTTCATTGATTGATTCATGGCTGAGAGATCAGTCTTGCACCTTCTTGTGATTGATTTTTCTTCCTTGATTGATTCTCTTCTAAGCGGTTACCCTATGCGTTTCCCCATGTGAATGTATATCTATGCATTAAACCACTTATGTCTATGTTTTTAGTTCTAGATATTATCTCCATCCTACCCATAAATTCACTCAGCGAATCCCCTTAAATTTTATTCTTGACCACGATTTTATTCCTGGGCATTTTTCTAGCATGTTACATAGAAATTTTTGTATTAATGAACATCATATCATTGTTAGACATAGAATTAATAAGAGAGAGAGAAATTGGTATGACAGTGATTTACATGTTGATTGTGATTTCTTTCTACTTATTCACTGCGATATCATTAACATATTGATTGTAACTTACTTAGTGACTGCGATTTACTGTGACTTACATTTAGTGACTGTGATTTATATTTATTGATAGCGACCTGTTTAATTAAGCAATTTTATGACTGCATTTTGTAGACAACATACATTGACAACGATTTGATGCATTGATACATTGATACCTTTGACAATGATTTTAAATTTCTATTTGGATACCTTGATTGATACCTTGGCACATTGATGCATTGACAACAATTTTGACACATCGATGCATCAACAATGATTTGGATTGTGATTTGATATATGTATTCTGATACATTGATACATTAATACATTGATTTTGATTGTGTTTGATACATTGTCAGGGATCTCACATAACAACTTTATGATAGCTATTTTCCTTTTAATAGTTGGCAATATGGTTGTTCCTTTGATTACAAAACAACAGTGTATTAGACAGCGAGTGGGTCAACCCCTAATATAGATAATGATCATATCTTGAATAGAAATTGACAGCGAACTCACTGATATTGAAAGAGAATTAATTAATCAATGGGTGTGTAATTTATGTCTACGTTTTTGCTGGGTAAGTCTGTGTTTTTCTTTCATAATATGGTTGCGAGCTGGTATATATACATCTGCACTTTATTTATGTCAGTTTTTGATGAAAATTCTATGTTTTACTTGGCATATCGCCTAGCCTCCCTGTCATGATTTTCTTGGCAGAATACAATGATTCTACACCACGATTTTCTAGGTGGATCCCTCCATGTTTACCCAAAAACGTCAACAACTTTATCCATTTATTTATCACTACATTTTATAAATATATGTATCAATAACTTGCCACAGGAAAACGACTTGATCGTTGATAGAGATATGATGGCATCGCCATATCATGTTGGACTCCATGATTTTCCTTTAAAACATAGTTGTTATTCCAGTGATTTTTTTTGCAATGTGATTTTCTTTTATCACTAACAATCTCAGCCATATCATACCCTTAACAACAACCATAACATATAACTCATGGACAACATTTCTATAGTTTACCACTCAATAGATTGGGTACGATACAACAATTCTTTAAATGTTATTAATGTAGTTCCTTCATTTGTTTATTATAACCGTTTCTTGATTGTTTATAACCTTTTCTTTAATTTCTAATTGTTTATCACAACAGTACTTTAAACACTTATTTTTTTTTTTTAAATAAAAAAGACGGAGCCTGTTATATTAACCAAAGCATAATACAGCATAGTCGGGGATGCCAACTGTCCCGCCATGGCAGGAAACTGAGACAGCTGGACATCCGTGTCCACATATCATCATATTTGCAGAGCAGTATGACTGTTTCAAAAATGACAAGACTATTTCCCGCCCGTAGGAAACCGGGAGTAGCAAAATTGATACCAGT
>ML798264.1:377431-387470 GCA_009831015.1 Picea engelmannii | reverse complement strand
ATCCAGACGGGGGCCATGGTGAAATCTTCCTTATCAGGGCTAAATCTTTCAGTCCAGAAGCGAAGGAACAGCCCTGCCGAGTTGTAGAAGTACGGGCCATTTTCGAAGATTCTGTCTTTGTCTTCTAAGTTGTATAGAATGATAGTGAAAAAACCCTTGGAACTGAGTTGGAGCTCATACTCACCTTTAGGGTTCCACCAATGCTTTATCCATTTGTTGAGATCTCTTTCTGTCGGCCATAGTCACAGAAACTTGCCAATGAGGGCATGCTCCCGCATAAGCTGCATGTGTTCGCCTACTCTGTTGGAGCTGATGAGGTAGCGTGGCGTCTTCTCTGCTTGCGGTATGCATTTGCCCGGCTCCCATCGCCGCGGCTGCTTCGGTTGAGAGGTGCCAGCGTCGGTCTCCATGTCTGCATTCAGGCCTTGTTCTCGGGCTAGGAGTTGTTCGCGTAACAGCTGCGGCGGCTCGAAGGTGGGCCAGGTTGTTCTGGTATCTCCCTTCTCATTCGCTGTAACATTGCGATATGAGGGGGGTTGCCCCCCCTCTCCTGCGCTCATCTTCCTGTATCAGAAGATGCCGGTGGGGGGAGGAAGACGAAGGAGGCGGTTCTTGTCAATATGCGAAGGCCGAAGGTCGGGTCTTTGTCGCGGGCGGGGCTAGGGTTTTGCAGAGCATCCTTCCTCCGCCCTTTAGGAATACAATATTTCCAATCTACTTTAAACACTTGTTAAAGCAGTTCTTAATTGTATATTACAACAGTTTCTTTAATTATTGATACGGTAGTTCAAAACGTCAAGTTTCATGTATGTGCATGTAGATTTAAAAGGGTTATATTTTTACACATTATATGTTGTGGGTAAGCATGAATCTGATACAAAACCTTATATATCAATTGGAATTATCATAAAATATATCATAATATAGATTGCATTTTGAGGATATAAATGTTTCTTAGAGATGTAGAAGTTGATATGGTTGTATCATAGTGGTTTCCCTTACTTCAGTAGGGCTAAGGATCCCTTGTATCTTTTGCAACTTTATTTTACAGACAACCTTGTTAGAGCCAGTCAAAGTCTCTAGTTTAGGCTCAACTTACCAAAGGTCATGTTGTCGCACCCTTCTGCCACTTAGAATTATTGAAGCGTAATTGTTGCTTTCCTAGAATTCCATTTTTCCACTCATGTGTGATCTTAGGTGATCACTTCCCTTACTTATATGTATTGCTTCTAAACTATGATTAATTTTTGACATTGCGTGCACCCATTTTCAAGTTTCACATGTCATTGGGAGTTGTCTTGTGGCTCTTATAATTGGACCTTGCGTAATTAAAAGTACTGAATTTGGTTACCCGACGTCGAAAAATAACATAATAGATTAGGGTTTTATCATCTATAAATTCATTTTAGGTATGACGATTAAGTTTGGACTTCTGGCGGGGCCTTTGTGTCTTGATTTAAAGCCTTAGGACTGTTTAAGTTGGCACCTTAGTTACTTGCGCTTGACGCATTGTGGCGGCATGATTCCTTCGGACCTGATCAATATGTGTGTTGATAGAGAAGGACCTACAAAACTTGGTTGGGTCATGCTCCTCTCGTGTAGGGAAAAGAGGTTGTTGTAATTGAATTTTGGTACCTCGTTCTGTAACTTTGTGATTATTCTCACTTGCCATAAGGGTTCTAGTCACTAGTCGTCGAAGTTGTTGGGTTGAATTGATTGGATTTTCATGTGTCACATGTTTGTCTGATTGCATGGTGTGCTATTGTGCGGGGTCACTAGTTTTCTGTTTCTTGAATGCGTAAGTTGTGTTCATCACCAAGTTGTGTCATTTATCGGTTGTCCTTTATTGCCTTCCTGCTGGAAAAAAAAATTGCGTCGCTTGTAGTCGTAACGATGGGATTGTTACAATATTGTTCATGGACCATAGTAGTATCAAAAACTACATTGTAATAGAGCCTTATGCACAACATATTTGATAGAACCAACAACCTATTCACCCCCAAAAGTTCCCAACCGTTAATGAAGAAATTTTCAAATTCTAGACAATTAGTGGAATTTATCACATTGGGAATCCTGTATTGTCCCCTTCAATAAGAAGAAATGAAATAACATGGCTCATACTAACTTTTATGACCTCAACTAGGCCTTCCCCAAAGATGATTTCTCTAGCACATTCATTGCCTAAGATATTGATGAATGTATTTGTCATGAAGTATTGTCCTTCATGGACAAGTTCTCAGAGTAGAACCATATTCAAATTCATACACGTAGGAAATACAAGTGGTTTCCCCCTCGAAGAGTCCCATGAGCATTGCTCTCAGAATCAAAGTGCTATTTCTGTTGTTATTTTGATATCATTTCAGTGTTAATGTGGTGATTGTTCTAGTTATATTACTTTTATTCTGCCATTTCTATCATTTCATTTCTGTTCTGTATACTTTTTATATATGGTATATTACAAGTGGTATCAAACCACTTTCCTTGGCAAAAATTATGGCTAAATTCTTTTTTAGGGTAGAAACATATTACAGTGTCTTTAAGCCACATAGATCTTTCGTTATATGCATAAACCCATGGTTGAGGGATTCATACACACAGGAAATACAGGTGGTTCTTAAGAGCACATCTGTTGGCCACCCTTGTAACCCATGTTGGTACCCCTTCGAGTGGTAGCGCATCAGAAAACACCGGTGTACGAATCGACCTAGATTTTCTGAAGCCCTCTTTAGATAAACTGATCAACCGCCTGACTTCTATAGTGCCACCGAGAACACCGCTTGGGAAGATACTCTCTAGTACTGGGTAGTCGGGTAGTACAGCTAAGGGTACAGTCTATCCTCCTTAGTTAGTCCCCTGAGATACTGGGCCGAGTACTACTGTTGGACCCCACACGTATATCAGAGAGCTATAGCATAGGGAAAACCCTTGTTTGTAGAACCCTTAAATACCTAACCCTTGGGGATAGAAACATGATCAAATTAAAATAGACAATATCTTTTATCACGCAACTATGTTCGTGTTGCCAAGTAACTACACATTTCTTCCTGGTTAAGAATTTGGGCATTTCATCACTACAATATTCTTCAGACCGGAGTATAACTCCACAGGTATATATATAAAAGAAAGATATGGAAATTGTTTCCCCATTATTTGAGACCTATTCCATTGGATTCATCTCGTCTCCCTTATCACATTCATACATATCATTTTTCAGCAAAATTTTTGACCCCACTTGCCCCTTTTCGGTTCCCTTGTCCTCATGGCCCATACCCATAGCCAAGACTTGGAAGCTTGCTTCAATACCTTGCAATCTAGTCTCACCGAAACCCAACAAGAAGTGAAACAACTCAATGCCAATGTTGCCTCCATCAATACAACCATGCAGTCCTCAATGGAGGAAATCAAACCAGACCTAACCACCCAGCTTGAATCTATCTTTTTGACACTCTACACCAAGCTGCATATACCTATAGATAACCCTTCTTCTGACTCACCTCCACATACTGAAGGTGAACATTCCTCTCATTCCCACAACTTTCAGCACCATCACTTTCAACGTGACCTACGCCTTCCACGGGTGGATGCGACCAAATTTGATGTCTCGGACCCCACTGGTTGGGTAACCCAAATGGAACATTATTTTTCTTTATATGGAATTACATATGACTTGGCCAAACTCCGGTATGGTTTTCTCCATCTAGATCAAGAATGTTGGCAATGGTGGCAATGGAGAAAAAATTCTCGTGAAGGGTATACTACTTGGACACACTTTGTGGAAGAGATTTATGAACGCTTTGACACTCATACCAACCATTTGGGACATTTGACAAAGTTGAAACAATGAGGAACAGTGTAAGACTTTATAGTTTCCTTTGAGCGCTTGGCTTTTAGGACAGAGGGCATGTTTGATGCCTTTTTCCAAGACTGTTTTATCAGTGGCCTCAAGGATGAGATTCGGGCCCATGTCCTCATGGCTCAGCCTCAGATTTGGGTGGAGGCTAATAAAAGAGCTAAAGAAGTACAACATATTGTATCTTCTCAAAAATAGAAACCCTCCTTTATCCCTAGCCCTAAACCAGTAAATCCCACTACTCCCTCTACTCCACTAAAGATCCAAAAATTGACCAGGGATGAAATGGTTGAATGCCAACTCAAAGGCCTTTGTTATAATTGTGATGACAAATATTTCCTGGGCCACAAGTGTAAGGAACAAAATCTTTTTATGGCCATTTTCGAGGATATTTCAGAAGAGGATGTTGAAACTCCCATCGTGTCTAAGTCACCTAAAACCACTGACATAACCCCTCCCTCAGACCCTTCCAAAGTAGAACCAGTCATTTCCCTCAATTCTCTCACTGGATTCTCCTCTCCCCAAACCCTCAAGCTAATCGGTTACATCAAGCATTAGAAGGTCATCATTCTATTTGATAATGGAAGCACTCATAATTTTATTCATTTCCGCATTGCCCAAGAAACTCATTGCTACATCCATGCCATCAATAATTTCCAAATCATGATTGCCAATGGTGGCTCCATGAAATGTGGAGGGCATTGTGAAAATGCGTGTCTCCAAATTGGTGACTACCACCTGAAATCTCATATGTTTTCTATCGACATGGGCGATTGTGACATTGTGTTTGGTGCAGACTGGCTAAGGACTTTGGGTCCCATTCCATAGATTTTAAGGAATTAACCATGCAATTTGACCAGGAGGGACACCAATATAAGTTCTGAGGCATCACTGTCGGTTCACCTGAGATCATTAGTTCCCATCGCATGGAAAAGATGCTCAAAAAAGGTCATTCTGGTGTTATTGCCCAACTCCATGCCATACAAGCAACATAGACACCCTCGGTGCTGCATGACCTCCAAGCCATCCTTTCTAAACATCAAGTGGTCTTTTCCACTCCCCAGGGACTCCCTCCTTCCCGTGGTGTTCATGATCATTCCATTCCCCTTGTACCTGGAAGACTTCCTCCCAATATCTATCCGTATTGTCACCCCTTTTCCCAAAAAAATGAAATTAGATCGAGGGATTAAAATAAAATAAATAAATAAATAATAAATTATTGTTTGTTACATTTGCTAATTATTTTTTTTTAACTAAAAAGAAAAAGGGGAAAAAGGGTAAAGTCTACACTTGCGAATTTGAGTTTTAGATAAAAAGGGAAAGAGAGAAATTTAAAATAATTAGGAAACTAAGGGGAAAATGAGGAAACATAAAGAGAAAGGGAAACATGAGGAAAGAGAGAATGACTAACTTAGCAAGGAATCTTTCCTTTAAGAACTTTCAAAATTGAACTCAACTAGTAATTTAGTAAGGGGGTAAGTTTAAATTTAGTAAGGGGGTAAGTCATTAAACTGTGTAAGGGAATTTGGGGACACCTAGGAGCGATTCTATGAATTTTTTTAGGTGGATGAGAGAAATAGAAGTAATTAAATAATTAATGAAATTAATTTCTGGTGCAATGAAGGGGATGGGTGACACTTGTACGAGGAAGATTTTTATGAATTAAATTATTGAACATTAAATTAAATGGGAAATTGGGAAGGAATGACTGAGAAACTCTATATAAAGGAGGGAGGAGGAGGAGGAGGACAGATCTATGTTTTGGATGTGTAATGTTACACTGCAAAATTTTCGACTTGACTGACTTATCTTGTGGAAGATGGGATACCCAGCTCGGTGAAGAGTGGTAGCTTGACCTTGCAAGGCGAGATGGGAGCTAGTTGTGCTTTGGTTTAGTGTGTGTGGCCCCTTTGCAGCTCGGGGGGCTAAGGGGGAAGAGGAGTACCCCTAGCGTTGGCTGAGAGGTACCAGTGAAGTCTCATCGGTCGACAAGCAAGAGTTGCACGGAGTGCACAAGAAAATGAATCGAAGTTGTCACCTTGGGATATGGTACACATGTTTTATTTCTACATGGTATATTACTATTGACCTTACGCTTTCATTTATGTACTTTTAACAGTGTAAAGAAGGTGTTTGACTTAGCATTTTAATCGAGAACTTAAATTCCCCGTAGCCTTAAGCTCGCTACTTGACTTGATTCCTTTGGCATTCGATCCTTGAATGTTCTGACTGTCCTATTGGTTTTATTGATTTGTTGTGAAGATTTGTTCTTTTTACTTCGTCATCATCCCTAGTTCATCAATCCACGCCTGAGTAGTTGGCCAGGCGTCGGATCGACGATCTTCACTTCGGTGTTAATAGACCTATAGATCCTAATGCCTTGCTTTTTTGTGCGTGGACGATGAGAGAAGGATAGTTTTTCCCAACGGCCCACCCCTTCTTAGCTCTGATTTGATTGTTATTGGTTGAGTGATTTTCTTGCGCCTTCTGGCGAATGAATACCTCTGTGCATTGTTCATCTTCGTTCCCTGCGATTTGACTTCTGCACTTTAATTTAATTGATGCAATTTTACTTCTGCACTTTAATTTAATTGAGGACAAATTTGGTTTGCTTTTTTGTTCACTTGGATGACAGTTATAATTTATATTGGAGTGCGTTTTGTCCTCTTGTTGACAACCCTTACATTTTTTTTTGGACTGCATTTTTCCCGTGATTAACACGAAGGTTATGCCTTGAATTACAACGAGAACTTCCTTGAGCGCCTGCGTCTTTTATCTACACCTGAACAACCATGAAACTTTTACTGGAATGCCTTCGTTTCTTTATTTTTACCGTGTTGGGAGGAGGGGGGCGCGTAGTTGCTGAATGTAGGGGTGCGTTTTGATGTGTTGGCAACGTTTTTGAGGGGTGTAATGGCTGGGAGATATGCTTGGAATACATTGCAATCTTATCTTGTTAAAACTGCAATTCGTCACCTTTATTACATGGCGAATTTACCTTGCGTTGACCCCCTGTCTTGCGTTGTCCATCTGCATTATATTTTTACTTTGATAGCCAAGTCTGAATCCTGCAGACAGAATAACTCACGCGCTTGGTGTTAATCACATACCCTATAGAAGTTGTCACTATATTTTTGTAGATTGGCTTCAGTTTCCAGTAATCAACGAGACGGTCCACATTTTCAGGTTGGCGATGGGGAATATGGATCTCTATTATGTGATTACTGTAATTCCATTAGAGCTGACATGATTGGCTGTATTACTCTTGTTATAAGAATAAAAAAGTGAAGGTATATGGGTCAGTAACAGGTCATATGTAAACAAAGGGTATAAGTAGAGATAAAATGCCATTCAACTTACTGTATTTACCATAAGAATGGAAGGCTAATGCCGAGTAGAAGCAACTTACGTATTATTCATAATTAGTAGTAAGTGTGATCGTAGTTGTTAAAACTCAGCAATTGATGTATAAACAACGAATTTCTTGGCAATGAAATTACCTCTGTGTCTTCATATCTCTTTGCCCGATTGAACATTTCATTGCTCTGCGAGGTTAAGTTACACTGAATGCGAAATTTTCCATATTTAAGGGACAACCATTAAATTGTTTCTGGCGATTTTATGAAGTGTGGTTCTCTTAAGAATATTACAGCTAAATCTTCTGGCGATTTTATGAAGTGTGGTTCTCTTAAGAATAGCGATCCTTATGCCTGCACTTGTTTCCTTTTATATCTGCATTGATCTATTATCACGGTTGCAAGCTTGTGTGCATCTGCTTGTATGTTATGCCCAGCGTTATTTAGTGTTATTGTTGAGTCTTAATTAAATGCACAACAATATTTTCTTTCAACGAGCGTTATTATTATTCCATAGTACTCCACGCTCAGCGAAATGGGTAGCATAAATGTTGTGGGGAGGGCAGCGATTTTTCTGTTCCGAGGTGGCGTTTCATTTGTGAATTACTGGAGTTTTTGACAACGATTTTTTTTTATCTGACAGCGATGTTATAGGTTGTGTGGAAACAAATTTTAATTATGGTATGACAGAGATTTTGTAGGCTGAAAGCAATTGAAAAGACAGAAAGCAGGAATCTCATGCGTTTAGACCGCAGGGCGAAGGCTATCCACCATGCAGCAGCCCAATCATTGGGAAGCTGCTGCATGGTGTATTAATTGAGCTACTGCATGCCCATCTCATGCCATATACCATGCACCATAAAACTCCGATACTGTATTTTATATCACGGCGCGTTCATACATGACATGCATGGCATGATATTCCGTCGTCCGGTGATTCCTTCAAACGGCGTCTCCACCTCCTCCGTCAGCGATCAGGTTGACATGAACGTTGTACATCTAAACCATTAACGTTGTAGGTACCTTTCTGAACCATTCCGCATCCATTTAAATTTGAAATTTAAACTAGGCGCGTTTCAATTCAAAATTCGAAATTTAAACTAGGCGCGCTTCAATTCAAAATTTGAAATTTAAACTAGGTGCGCTTCATTCGAAAGACAAACGCAGGTTACCTCATGGCTGCTTATTCGGAGAACATGGAGTCCTCGGGTCTCGACATCAACTTCATCCAGCTGCCGGAGGTGGAGATCGAAGGCGCACAACATATGAAACCCGAAAATTACGTATCTAAGATTTTCGAGAAATCTAAAGGATCAGTGGAAAATGCTCTTAGATCCCTTGTCGACTCTGCCTCTCCCGTCTCTGCTTTCATCACTGATTTTTTCTGCTCCACTATAATCGATGTGGCCGCCGAGCTCCGCATACCCACATACGTATTCTTCACTTCCATTGCATCTATGCTTTCTGTCATGTTGTCAGTTCCCAAGCTTGTCTTGGAGATTCCAATTTCGTTTAAGGACACAAATTTTCCAATAAAGATATCGGGCACTCTGCCGATCCTTTGCAAGGATATGTCGGCTCCCCTTTAGGACAGGTCGGATGAAGCATTTTACTGGTTTCAACACCATTCCTCGCATCTGTGGGAAGTGACTGGTGTTTTGCTAAACACCTTCGAGGACCTGGAGCCTGAAGCGATCAAAGCTCTTGTGAATGGAAAGATATCTAATCCGACGGATATTGATCGAATGCCCTGCTTTTATCCAGTCGGGCCTCTCATATCATCGTCGCCGCTTGAACACAATGACAAACTTGTCAAAGACGGACGGGCGGATTGCCTCAAGTGGTTAGACAACCAGCCGCCTTCGTCGGTTCTCTTCGTTTCATTCGGAAGTGGAACTGGTCTGCCGAGGGTTATGCATGGTCAGTCGAGTACAAAATTTACATTTTCTCAACGTGGAATTCGTTATTTATAATATGCATAGATTTGTATGACCATCTGTTCTCCAGGTGGAATCACAAGTGGTAGGAATTTAGTTAACCTCATCACAATTTTATGACCATCGATTAGTCAATTACGTATATTTAATTTATGAAGTCGGTCGAAGACACTTGTAATTGATCAACCACGGTCGAATGCCTTTATTTTTCTAGTCCCAGTGAAACTGGAGAAAGAGAGACTGCTCAATGTTATTCAATCAAGGTCGTTGCTCTTGCATAGCGAACTTTTAATGCATCCATCAAGGCATGGTTTTTGGTCGACGACATCAATTTCTAGAAATTTTGGAAATTGCTTAAGAAATTATGAATTGAACCACATATCATTCCATTAAAAATATGATAAATGTTATCTTGATACTTGAGATACGAGTTCCTCATATTTCATGGTCATTGGCAGCGCCATTATTCAACGAGCAAAACATTATTATTTTTTAAATCTTTCTGGTTGAATGTCCATGTCGAATTATATTTTGAGTTGGTGGTCAAGAATGACCTCCAGATGAACCACCAGTTGTGTAAGTAAGCCAACACCGTATCTTCATAGTCCAAGTTGTGGGCTTTGATAACATTTAAAACATTCGAAAGGCAGTAGCAACCTTCTTTATCAACCATTTATCCACCACTGGATGGTTCGACCTTTAGTTGGATTTTGATGCTCCGGCCATTCACTGGCCATTCACCAAATGAATGAGTCAATCATCCATTATACATTATCAATAACTTCTACTGCTACAGTTGAGCCTTCCTTTCCTTAAAATATTCTACACTTAGTTGACTTGTGACTAGAAATATTCCGTGGTCGACTTCTCTTCGAGGTAGCTTTTGCAATGGGCTT
>ML798264.1:302514-359799 GCA_009831015.1 Picea engelmannii | reverse complement strand
AGGATGTCAAGCAAGCTCCAACTACTTTACATCTCATCATCTTTAAGCACCAACTCAAAGGAGGCTACAACCTCTGAATGCAAGCACCAACTTGTTGAGAGCACCAACTCTCACAGAGTCCCAACACCCACTGGGTGGAAGCATCAACTTCCAATCTATCTCAGCACCAACTGAGTGAAGGAACCAACCTTCAAATTCTGCAAGCACCCACTTTCTAAGAGCACCAACTCTCACAGAATCCCAGCACCCACTGGTGGAAGCACCAACTTCCAAACTGTCTCAGCACCAACTGAGTGAAGGCACCAACCTTCAAATTCTACAAGCACCCACTTGCAGACAGAGACATCAGTCTCCCCTAGCACCACCCTGCCACCCTAGTTTCTCTGGCTGCAACCAGATGGAAGATGCAACTTCCTGTGTTCAAGCACCTACTTGAACTTCTGAGGACAACAGTCCTCTCGAGCACCACCCTACCGCCCTAAATTGCTCGAATAAAATTCTTACTCAAACCAATTTGCTTATTCTGATATAGCTTGCTTACCATTTCTGCTATGCTGCTCTTCCTTCATCATCTCTGATCTTCTTGACTTCTTAGCCACAAATTCTGTTTTACTGACTTTGATTTGCTGCTCTGCTTCACCTTCTTCTGCTGCGCCTTCTCGGTTTTTCTCTGCTTCGCAGGTTATCCTCTACCACTGTCGTACTTGCAGATCTCTCTCCCTATCTCTTCAACAGCACCCCATTCAGTCTCACTCATTTTCTTTTATATACGCCTCCCCGATGGTTCACTTCACCTTCCCTCTGCCGAAACAAGAACACCTGTCCTGGCAACTGAAACGCTAACCGATTTGTCATCATTAGTCTGTTCCTCTTAATGGATTCATAACTGAAGCGTTAAACTATGAGGAAGAACAGCAACCCTCCGATCAATACTTGATCCAGCGGTTCAGATCCCATCGGGATTTATTCATCGCGATTTCGGCATTCTCAGTGTCGAGATGCACATGTACTTGGAACCCCCGATTCTTCGATCCCCGATGTGCTCCTTTCCCAAGCTTTAGCCCCTTCCGGCTACACAATGGTCCATGTGACCAGCTATCATACCTCTCGTCGGGGTTTCGAGGTTTCGCACTTCCTGATGTCGAGAGTTTCTCACCTCTCCAATCCCCGATTACTGATGCACCCTTTTCCATGCGTTATCCCAGCTGGCTATAGGCCTTGGCCCCATAAGACCGTCAACACATGACCTCGGTCAAACCTCTCATCGGAGTTTCGGCGTTTTCGATGTCACCATGCACATGCCTCCGGGATTCCCAATCCCCGATTTCCCAATGTGTTTCATCCCCCCTGGCTGACCCTGATTCACGTGACCGTTAGCTGTAATCGCATCCTTATCTCTGACAGCTGGCATCAACTAATCCTCTGTCCTCCTTTTCTGTTGTGCTGACAGCTATACCCCACTCATCGGGATTTCGCGTATCGCGAAATAGAAATGAACAAAACCTTTGTGCCCGGGATCTCCGATATCCCGATTTCCGATTAGCCGATGAACGACCTCCTGTTGGGCCTTTCGCTGATGGCACCAATATCCTGCCACGCATCCTCTCAGATGGATGGTCCCGATTGTGTCGGGATTTCGGGACTTCCGATGTCCTGTTTCTTTCAACCTCAGGAACTCCGATTTCCCGATGTTCGATATGCCGACGGTGCATTGATCTTCGACACCTGTCCCTCAGATGGACGGTCCCAATCATCGACGCCTCTGCTGATGTCACACGTGGTTTGACACGTGTTAGATCATACCACGTGTCACTCTGATTCGTGATTTTCATGTGCCTGAAGTGTTGAATCTGCCTAACACCTGTCATTCCCTGGTTGTGCCACGTGTCTCTTTGCTGACGCGGTCTTCTTTCGTGAGTTGAATCAATTTTTCAGGTGCAATCTTGGCTCAACGGTTGCAATTACATCGCGAAATCACATATCGCGATTTTGGGTTTTTCATTGTCATTGTTCACGAGACTCATGAAACTCTGATTCTCGATTCTCCGATGAAGCCTCCTGTCTACACGTGGATGGTCATGATCTCTGCTTGGTTTAACGGCTGTGATCAAATCGCAAAATCGCATATCGCGATTTCGGGGTTTTCGATGTCAATTGAACTAGACATTTCAAAGTCCCGATCCCCGATTCTCAGATGGCTTATCTCCCTCGCATATTTTGCATATCTGACGGCTGTCGGGTTTTCTTCTTAGATCCTGCGGCTCAAATTCTCTCTTCAATATCCCGATGACTTCGAACTCTATTTTGACTAGATCTTCCCTTTGTCATTCTTCGTCGATTGACCTTCTTAGACTGCAACTTATTTCTTTCGCTTGACCTCGACCATCTTCCTATCAGGTCAATTACCCTTCAACACTCTGCTTGGATATTGCTCTGTCATCATCTAGCTTCTTCTGCCATAGACGATTGCCATCAATGACAACCTTGACATTCTGCATCCTCTCTGCTATTGCCATATTTCCAACAGGGGATACTCCCTTTTTTCTTCCTACAATCAAACTTCTCTGTCCTTCATTGTCAGTGCAACTCAACTGCATCATCTTACCATTGAGTATCGCATCGTGTGATTCCCACCAGTCCATATTGATCATGTCATCATAAGATCTTAAGATCATGATGTAGGTCGGACATCGTTACACTATCTCCAGGTTAAAGTGATAGTTCATACCCCTTCCTCCAACCATCTAGTTGGTACCCGAAGCCACATCAACGAATCTAAACTCGTCGTGTCGAATGCCCTTACCTAAATCCCTTACCTCAGCACCAGGGTCTAACAAATACTAAAATTTTGTTTGGTGATGGCACCAGACCCCTCGAGCACAATGGACTGGTGCTTGACTTGGCGGTTATTTACCGCAGTCATGAATCCTATGGGACTTTCCCATCTCCTCCAAGGTAGTGTGTCCTGCTCTGGCCCTTTCAACCTGATAGTCTTGCTGGTAAGGTGGCTCTCCACATGTCCATCGCCCACCTCCGGTCCATACTCTTGGCCCCGGAATAGAGGTTGTTGGCATGCCAGCCTAAGATCCTAGTCTGTTCTGTTGACAAGCCTTAACGGTGGCTGCTAGCGGTGTTTCCATTGATGGATATCCTTCCCTAAATTATCTCTTCTTTGTTGGGTTGTGTGTGTTCTTGATGTGCTTCACGATGTAGTCTCTCTCTTTAATGCATCTCTGTGATTCTATAGTTTCAACACTTTGGTTCGGTTTCAGTGTGATTTGAACTGAGACTGTGGATGGTTGTAGGAAAAAACACAATCTTGCACAATAAAGAAGAAAATAAACAAGTCATAGATCGATGCTCGATTGAAGAAATTAAGTGGAAATTTTCCTAAGAAATTTTTGGAAGAACATTGATTGCTCGTGATTTCTCTTGGAAATCAAGAAGACTTGCAAGCCCTCTATTAAAGATGCTATTAAATTTTCATAAATGCTTCATGATGCTATTAAAGATTAAAATCCCGCTAAAAGTTCTTATTCATGAATGATTGTTGAGGGTCGTGGAAATTGCTCGTTGTGGTTGCTATCAAAGAGTTATGTTATGCTGCTAAGAAAATTCCACCAGAAAGAAAATCCAAATAAACCATAATATTACGGTGGTATTCAGTGATAATGTGGAGCCTAAATTAAGAATGTTGAAGGCTACAAACCGGTTCCTTTGTTGACCTTCCTTTATATTCTTGAAATTGTATCCAACAACTGACATACGATTCAACGAATTATTCTTTTTTTTAGTACAAAAGATGAGAAGACTATAGAATATACATGTTGGCTGACTAACAGAAATATAAATTTGCATCCATTCGACTATTGCTGGAAAAAGAGGAAAAAGTTCAACAATCGATCTATATCCAAAGTTGGGAACATCCAGCTTAATCTCCTTCTCGGTCAAATTGGAGAAGCCCATTGCAAAAGCTACCTCGAAGAGAAGTCGACCACGGAATATTTCTAGTCACAAGTCAACTAAGTGTAGAATATTTTAAGGAAAGGAAGGCTCAACTGTAGCAGTAGAAGTTATTGATAATGTATAATGGATGATTGATTCATTCATCTGGTGAATGGCCGGTGAATGGCCGGAGCATCAGAATCCAACTAAAGGTCGAACCATCTAGTGGTGGATAAATGGTTGATAAAAAAGGTTGCTACTACCTTTCCAATGTTTTAAATGTTATCAAAGCCCACAACTTGGAATATGAAGATACGGTGTTGGCTTACTTACACAACTGGTGGTTCATCTGGAGGTCATTCTTGACCACCAACTCAAAATATGATTCGACATGGACATTCAACCAGAAAGATTTAAAAAATAATAATGTTTTGCTCGTTGAATGATGGCGCTGCCAATGACCATGAAATATGAGGAACTCTGATCTCAAGTATCAAGATAACATTTATCATATTTTTAATGGAATGATATGTGGTTCAATTCATAATTCCTTAAGCAATTTCCAAAATTTCTAGAAATTGATGTCGTCGACCAAAAACCATGCCTTGATGGATGCATTAAAAATTCGCTATGCAAGAGCAACGACCTTGATTGAATAACATTGAGCAGTCTCTCTCTCTCCAGTTTCACTGGGATTGGAAAAATAAAGGCATTCGACCATGGTTGATCAATTACAAGTGTCTTCGACCGACTTCATAAATTAAATACATAACTGACTAATCGATGGTCATAAAATTGTGATGAGGTTAACTAAATTCCTACCACTTGTGATTCCACCTGGAGAACAGATGGTCATACAAATCAATGAATATTATAAATAATGAATTCCACGTTGAGAAAATGTAAATTTTGTACTCGATTGACCATGCATAACCCTTGGCAGACCGGTTCCGCTTTCGAATGAAACGAAGAGAACCGATGAAGGCAGTTGGTTGTCTAACCACTTGAGGAAATCCGCCCGTCCATATTCGACAAGTTTGTCATTGTGTTCAAGCGGTGACAATGATATGAGAGGCTCGACTGGATAAAAGCGGGGCATTCGATCAATATCCGTCAGATTAGATATCTTTCCATTCACAAGAGCTTTGATCGCTTCAGGCTCCAGGTCCTCGAAGGTGTTTAGCAAAACGCCCGTCACTTCCCACAGATGCGAGGAATGGTGTTGAAACCAGTAAAATGCTTCCTCTGACCTGTCCTAAAGGGGAGCTGGCATATCCTTGCAAAGGATCGGCAGAGTGCCCGGTATCTCTATTGGAAAATTCGTGTCCTTAAACAAAATTGGAATCTCCAAGACAAGCTTGGGAACTGACAACATGACAGAAATCATAGATGCAGTGGAAGTGAAGAATACGTATGTGGGTATGCGGAGCTCGGCGGCCACATCGATTATAGTTGAGCAGAAAAAATTAGTGATGAAATCAGAGAGGGGAGAGGCAGAGTCAACAAGGGATCTGAGAGCATTTTCCACTGATCCTTTCGATTTCTCGAAAATCTTAGATACGTAAGTTTCGGGTTTCATATGTTGTGCGCCTTCGATCTCCACCTCCGGCATCTGGATGAAGTTGATGTCGATACCCGAGGACGTCATGTTCTCCGAATAAGAATCCATGAGGTAACCTACGTTTGTCTTTCGAATGAAGTGCGCCTAGTTTAAATTTCAAATTTTGAATTGAAGCATGCCTAGTTTAAATTTTGAATTTTGAAACGCGCCTAGTTTAAATTTCAAATTCAAATGGATGCGGAATGGTTTAGGAAGGTACCTACAACGTTAATGGTTTAGATGTACAACGTCCATGTCAACTTGATCGCTGACAGAGGAGGTGGAGACGTCGTTTGACGGAGGAGGTGGAGACGTCGTTTGAAGTAATCACCGGACGACGGAATATCATGCCATGCATGTCATGTATGAATGCGTCGTGATATAAAATGCGGTATCGGAGTTTTATGGCGCATGGTATATGGCATGAGATGGGCATGCAGCAGCTTCCCAATGATTGGGCTGCTGCATGGTGGATAGCCTTCGCCTAGACCACAGGGTCTTATTCTTGTATTCTATTAATATCATTAATATCAGTATTAGCGGATGGTATTGATAGCACTTGACTTGGGTAGCGTGTCATATTGGTTAGTTGAAAACACCTCAAAAATTGTCCCAGTTTAAGACAACAACTTCATCCATTGTATGAAAACAATGAGTACATCTTACTGTCCATTAATAAAGTGATTATGATATATGTTTCCTTCATATGTAGCCTTGACGTTACATTTGTGACCTGAATAATACTTGTACCAAAGGAGATTTTGAACCACTTCTCAATTACCTTTTTTCAAATTTTTTTATCAACTAACGGTATTAATTAATTCTATTTAATCATGAAAGGGTTTTTCAATAAGAAACTATGCAATCGAGGTGAAATTTTTTTAATTACAAGGTTCATCATAAAGTTAAAACTGAGAAGAAGTTAATACCTTAAAATGGTGTTGATTTTGTTATTTTATTTTTCCTTAGATGTTATTTGGATATATTGATATACCTCCTTCTTAGATAAAAGAGCATCCCTCTATCCTTATCTTCCTTAAATAGTTGTGCCTTAAGTCGGTTGTAAGTAGCGGTTGGTATTAGTTATTCCACCACACTTGTCACCTTGCATAAACAAGAATCCTACAGTTAGCTGCGCAAATTTTTGAATCTAAATTAGGGTCACCTTGCGTCTTGTCGACTAATTGCTTGGGGGGCGTGGGTTAGTCTTCATGTTGTTGTATTTCGGTCTCTTAGCATGTTGGATTGTCTTGGTTTGTAACGCCTTCATGCATTGGGATTGCGTGTCATAAAGGTTTTAGCTATTGGTCATCGAGGCCGTTGTGTCTGGATGGTGGATGTTGCAGTTTATCTTGTAGGTGTTGTCGTGTTGTGTGGGAGGGTAGTCATTTATTTTTGTCTTTGATTTCTTCATGTTTTTAACCAGTTGCACAATGTTCTAAGGGGGGTTTGAGTCGTAGTTTCCTGTTTCCTAAACTGCTTGCTTGCGTTCATCGTCAGTCTGTGTGGTTCAATTGTTGTCATCGATTGCTTCCTACCTAAAAACCAAAAAAAATTGCACTTTTTCTTCGCTTGCAGTCGTAACGATTGGGGTCATTACAATCACCACACCAATGTCCCATTAGCATGCCATACCCACCTCATAATGATGTTCTCCTCAATAAAAATATCTTCGTCATATCATTTGGTAACCCATGGCATGGTGATATCTTGGTTTATCTTTGCATAGATAAGTTTAGATACCAAGTTTCTAATGACAATTTTCCACACATCCACTAACAAACTCTTTGTTATCTCTTTATTGTTGGAATTATCTATTGTCAAACATTGGCACCTTCTTACAACAATGTTATCTATCAAGTTCTCAATCATTTCCATAACATAAATTGTGGTGGTCACTTGTCTATAGATTCCTCCTCATAAAAGATCGTTGTCGAAAGCATTTCTAACATTCCTCTTGCATGACTACGTCCATGAAATTAAGCATTGAGAGAACTACCAAATATTCATTTAAACATAAGAAACACCATCTTCCCTTCATCACCTCATCACCATCAATCCCTTTTGTAAATGGAGGATCCATTTCAATGAATGTGAGCCCCTATCCAACAACTATAGTAAATACATCATGATGTCAATTCACTACTTCACTAAATCTGTAGAATCAATGTCTACCTTCAAAATCTCTTCCCACATGGTAATTATCTTCCTTTTGAAGAGCATGTGATGTCATCACTTGCTTCATAGTTGATATTTGAGCATGAAAAAAATTGAACAAGACTCAAATCCTCTATGGTTTCATGTTTAGGATATAAATATGTATTGACCACCCGATATTGTATGAAAACCTAGTTAAAATAATCCTAAAAACCATGCTTCAATGGATAGTCAAAAAACATAAATCTAACTAAAACCTTATGGGAATGTCATACATTAATCAAGACTACCACTTGTTTCACACCTTTTCATTTCATTTATGGTATTGAGATAATTATTCTCATCAACATTGAAAGTAAAGTGGAGGGCCATACCTTGATTTTATTTTTCTAAAATCTAACTACTTTCACATTATTTCATGTTGAACCCCAATATTTTTCTTACATTCTCTACTAATTTATGTCCCCATGGGATGAAACACATTTTCATTTACCTTTATTTCCTCTATGGAAGAGGAAGTACATGGGAAGTATATAGGTACCCATATTCATGGATAAGCTATGATTGTGTAGGCTAAATACCACAGTTAATCCTGACATGTGTGTTGGCCACATCATTCAAACCCCATGAAATTTCCCATGCCAAAAATTCCAAGACCATTTCCTTCTCTTATATATTTGTGAGCCTTGTTTTTCCTATGAGACCTTTCACATGAAAAGCACTAGTTTGTTGTGAAATTAGTGGAGTACTCAATTAATCCATCCCAATATTCATTCAATATAAAGTTCCACGTCAACAACCTTTTTAAGATCCAATGGTTATGAATTGGTAGGCCACAAGTAAACAATCTCTACCTTCCCCTCATGAATTCAACGTAGTGTCGATATAGAACAATTATACAATGAGAAAGTTTTTGATGGTTAAAACTATTTTTGATGTGAGGTGCACCTTCCAATGTTGTGCCCATATAGTGTGGGTGCATTGCCTCTTAATGATTTACCTTCTGAATAAACCCACCTGCCACTTGTTTGTATAAAAAATAGTTCATGTGATGGATTTATGGATAATCCAATAGGAAATATCAATATAGGCCCATGTTAACCATATGTCATTTCTTCCACCAAAAATCATCACATTGTTGATCTATAAATGATCCAATGTGTAGATTTTGTAGGTTTTACATATATTTTTCGGTTGGTTGCAACTTTCAATGCATGCCACTTAATCAATACCACATATCACTTTCTTCACAACCTACAAACACAAAATGCACTCTAAATTGCAATTAATACAAGGTATTTGACTCTTCCATCGTATGCCTTTTCCATCTAATGATAACCCTACCTCTATTTCCACATTTACATTAATTGGGGGGATCATTCCAATACCCAACAGTTTTTTGTGACTCTGGTGTAACAAAACCAAAGTTCCCCCTTACACAAACTACAAATCTCATTTACCTTCAAATTATGAATCTCCTCCTCATCTGTAATTAAAAATAAAACATAGTCAACATCTCTATGCTTCTTGCAACCCAAGTTTTGTGAGTGGATCCCATGCATGGAGGTTAAGTTTGGTCATAATGAAAATTTTATCACATATGATTTTCTCTTCATTAAATGTCTTATGGTTGTTAAATTAATGCACATGATTATGAATCATGTTGTGTAAAACTATCCAAATTGGCCTAGCATTGAAATAAGTCTTTGATACCACACCCTTCACTAATTTCAAATTCTTCAAATCATGATAAACATTTTTTTTATGCTTTGTTCTTGACTACACCAATCCCTCTCATGGATCATCATCTATTTTATTAGTTTCACGGTGGAGGATGTACATGGGAAATATATAAATTAGTGTATTCATGGATAAACTGTCGTTACTTAGGACAAGGATCACACATAATCTTCCCATGTGGGTGGATTTCACATTTTAACACTGTGCCAATCAAACAATGTTACATGTCGCTTCCTTCACAACCTCCAAACCACAACCATGATCCACGTTAGGTTTAACATATGGTATTAAACTCTTTCATTTCACGTCTCTTCCATTTGATTAGTACCCTACCTATATTTCCACATCTACATTAGTAGGGGTGGATCATACCTATACTCAATGATTGTTCATGACTCAGGTGTAACAAGATCAAAGTTATACCTTACATAGGTTGCAACTCTTATTTATTTCCAAATGATGAGCCTCTTGCTCATCCATAGATCAAAATAAAACACATTATTACATATCCCTTGAAATATTCTCGCAACTTAAGTTTCATGAATGGATCCCATTCATGGAGGTCCAATTTGAATATAACACAAATTGTCTTTCTTATAACTCTATCTTCATTAAATGTCTTGTGGTTGTTAAGTGAATGCATGCGACTATGAAGCCCATCATGTCAATCAAATGGCCCATAATTGAAATAAGGATATGATACAACACTATGGAATCCCCATCCATGGAAAAAAAGACATGACCAATTCATTCAAATGTCGATCATCAAGATCCTATCTCACCATAATACCACAAATATTTTCTTCCATGGTAGTCTATAATTGATTTAAATTCATGTTAATGTGCAATAATAAAAATGCAACAAAATTAACAAGCATATATTAATTTATTTAATTGTAATCAAGTTCCTATGTTTAGTATTAAACATAACCACACACAACATCTATAATTCATGCAAATTTTCTATAGAAAATATAATTTTATTGAAAATTCATCGATAGAGATACTTATCTTTATCCAAAAATGGTCCAAGCAAATCAGTACATATGATTAATTTTCCACCCAACCATAGGCATATAGGGTATATGAAATCCCTAAGCCAAGCTATGAAGCTACAAGGGGGAAGGAATTCAAGTTGCATGGTTTAAGCTCACTTGATTCAACTCATTTCTCTCATGGATTAACTCATCCCCTCACTATAGAGAACTTTTTTCCTCTCATCTTGTCATCAAATAGCCTTATCACTATCTTCCATTGTCATACACAACAAAATGAAGATATTACCCTTCTTTTCTCAATTTCCCTAGAGGGATATTCATATGGGAGTATCATTCTATTCAATTTAGGCAGAAAGAGATCAATATGTTAAATTCCTTTTCAAATAACATGGAAGAATACAAATTATCTCTCAAACAACCAATGCACATGAATAACCTATGGGTGAAGGATTCCTAACTTGCCCACCCTCTATACTTATGTAAAAAACTTCTATCTCTTCCTCATGGTTTGTGATTCCCCTTTCACAATGTTTTTTTTGGTCATCTTAAAATTTATATTTAGTAGAACTATATGGAGAATGCAATATGAGAGTTGGAAATATTTAATGGTGAGAATGAATAAACACTAAGATATTTTAGGGTATGATGATTGATTTTCATTTTAATAAGAGATTGAAGTGTTTTTACATATCTCCCATGATGATTGTACTCAACCCATGCTAAAAGAACTCCATGAGGAAAGCTTCCTCACCAACCATTTACATGCATTCCATGATTATCTTCCTAAATTGCCACTTGGCATTAGAGGATTAGTTTTCTATACATCCCCTTTCCTCTTCCCTTTGGTGGAATCACAACCCTTATCATCCTCTCCATAGTTCAAACCATTATATATTATATTCCAACATTAATATTTACATAGTTTTGGTCCATAAAAATGTATTTACAAGATTTACATGTCTAGCCATTCACTACTATGGGGCTGGCCTTGATCTCTATACTAGGAATCTGTACAAACATATTTGCATTATTTATAGACATGGCAATTTTTTTAAAGTAGCATCACTCCTTGTTTAATAATAATAAGAATTTCTTTAAATTTATATATATATTTAAATAAGTAATGGACTATTGACATGTTGAATTGAGAATTGAGTATTAAATATTTTGATTGTATTTAACATGTAATATAAAATATGGTAGTTCATTCCACATAAGAAAGAGTTCTAAAAAGTAATTAATGTACTATCAACATGGAAATAGAAAAGAACATTCAATGGAAGTGACTTAATAAGCGGATAAGCACAACATCTTTTTAGTTGAGAATTTTCCCTAAATCTAGTAGGAATTTTACCATAAATTATAATTTGACTTATAGTTTCACTTGATTAATGAGAAATTTGACCATGATATTCTTGGTAAAGGTTTTGCGACCTAGATTGGTGGGAATTTTAAGAGAATTTATAGTTCCACTTTATTAATAGCAATTTTGACCAAGAAACTTTGCTCTCAATAGTTTTGGCCCATTTAAAGCGGATCCAAATTGAGTAAATCAAGGTGCTCAAGGTTTTGGCCCATTTTAAGCTGATCTAAATTGAGTAAATCAAGGTGCTCAAGGTTTTGGCCCATTTTAAAAGGATCTACATTCAATAAATAAAGGTGAAACTCCACTTTGTTAAAAACAAGTAAGCTCTTTGTAAAAACTAAATTTGTCCACTTATTATTTTACTTCTTTTTCATGGGAATACACAATTTTCTAGTATTTTTTTATTCAAATTATATATTTAATTAGGTTTTTTTATTCAAATTAAAATTAGGTTACCATGAGTGATGCCCCTATGATAGGATGGCTAGGTACTCTATAATCCTATATAAACTAAAGTTTATACATTAAAAAATTTGATCCCTCTGTATGCTTGATAAATTAGGGTTTAAGATGGAATGATGGGTCTACTCTGCTAGTTATATATTTAACTATGCTTTCATAATTTCAGCACACTTGCCTCACTTTCATGTTTGTTATAATCTGTTTAAAGATTGGGTAAAATCGATAAGGAAATAGGTGTGTTTGAAGTGCTCTAATGGAGGTTATTCCGGACGATCTCGTTCGAAAGTGCTTGTTGAGAGTGCCCTACAATTCACACCATGCGTTGAAAGCTCTCTGCAAAATATGGAAAGCTATGGTGAGTAGCCCTAAGTTCTATGCGGACAGGAAGATATCTGGCATGTGAAAACAATTGCTATGCATGATTCAAAGGGTTGATGGCGGTGGGTTGATTGACAATATTGTCTTTGCAATTACGATATATGACCCTGTGAATGGCACCTGGGAAAGTCTACCTCCCATTGATGATCCCCACATTGCTGGAATACCAGTATGGTGTCAGTGCATTTCTCTGAACTGGAAGTTGGTTATCATAGGCGGATTCCACCAGTCTCCCATGAGTCTGAGGAAGTGTGTATACATTTATGACTTTGCGTCTGCCAGATGGAGCCACGAAGCTGAGATGCCTACAACTTGATTCGACTTTCCTGCTGTGTCTCTTCTTGGAACAGACTTGTCTACGTCGCTGGCGGGGTCAATGAGGATTTCCACCCTCTGGTGGGTGTAGCAGCTTATAACTTGGAGGAAGACAAGTGGGAAATTCTGCCTCCTTAAAATTCAACGCTATTTAAAAATTTAAACTTCGGCGCTATTTAAAAATTTAAAATTTGATCCTGTTTAAAATTTAAAATTCGGCCCTGTTTAAACATATTTGAGACATGTTAAAAAAATAAAAATTTAAACATAATATATAGAGACATATTCGGCCCTGTCCAGGTACAGGTACAGGCCCGAATTCGGGCCTGTCACTGTACATGGACAGGGTCAAATAAGGTCCAGTCAACAATAGAAAATTAACTTCTAAATTCTAAAATTTACATAGAAATTTAAAATTTAAGCGCAAAATAGAAATTTAAAATTTAAATTCTAAAATTCTAAAATAACTTCTAACATCTAAATTCTAACTTCTAACTTATACATGGACAGGGCCGAATAAGGCCTTGTCAACATTCTAACAAAATTTCTAAACTCAACTTTTTAACTAAAAATATAAATTTTCTAAAAATTTAAACATATTTGAAATTCGGCTTTGTTTAAAAATTTAAAATTCGGCCCTGTTTAAAAATTTAAAATTTAAACATATTTAAACATAATGGGTAGGGCCATATTCGGCCCTGTCCATCTACAGGGACAGGCCCAAATTCAGTCCTGTCATTTTACATAAACAAGGATGAATAAGTCCTTGTCAACAATCTAAAAAACAATTTTAAATCCTAATTTTAAATTCTAAATTCTAAGCTATAATTTAAAATATTCTAATCTAAGCATACCTAGACTAAACTCTCGCCGCTCCAATGTCCAAAACACCGCCCGACTACTGCTCAAATGTCCACAACATCGCCTGTCCGTAGAAAACACCGCCCGTCCACTTGCAACAAACGCTCTCTACTCGCACACCAAACACCATACACCTTGCACAAAAAACACTCTCCACCCGCACAACAAACACCATACACCAAGCACAACAAACGCTCTCCACCTGCAAAACAAACACCAAACATGTATGAACTCGCAAAAACTATTGCAGGAGTGATGTGCGGCTATATAAACCTTTTTCAACCGAACTAATCTTTCGGTCAAAAAGTTCTTTCGGTTGAAACATTATTTTGGTCGGAATATCTTTCGGCCGAAAAGATGTTAACGAATGAAAAATATCCGTCCGACTAAAATTTTACATGAAAATTGAGGACTTCATCAAGGTGTCGTTCGATTTGACGTTCAAAGGTTTGGTCGAAAAAATAGTACTTTCCACCGAAAAGAAAATTAGTTTGGTCAAAAAAATGTTTTTCGGAATTTTGGAGACCCGATTGTCACAAAAGTGTTACCCACCTTCATGAATTCACCCATTACAATTTATTATATTTATTATTATCATTTTTATGTTTGTTACATTTCCACCCTCTTAAGATTTTGCTTTGTCCTCAAAGAAAGGGTAGTGATGGGTATTGTCAGAGGAATTGTTCGGACTCCCACGATGGATCTTCTTTTGGAAGGTTTTTCCATTTGATAAGATATTCCTTTATGGTTCTGGAACATAACACTGTTTCCTTTGTGGCAAGAATACCTTCTGGTTATAAAATAATTTTTCCTTCGTCATAGAATTCAGGGATTTTTGTTTTCATTGGTTGAGCTTGCCCAAGCATTTTTTTGAGACATGAAACATGGAAGACATTGTGGATGTGACAATTTTCTGGAACCTCCAATCTATAAGCTACTTGGCTATTTTTTTTGTTAATTTGAAAGGGTCCATAAAATTTTGGGGCCAATTTGTTCTTCCCTTGTTTCTTAAGGTATAATTTTTTGTAGGGTTGGAGTCGTACAAACACCCAATGACGTTCTTCAAATTCTCTTTCTGACCTATGTTGGTTTGCTAGTTGTTTCATTGGATTATGAGTTGTTGCTAGGTTCTCTTTTAATAAATTTATGATTTTTTGTTCTTCCTTTAGCTTATTTCTTACTGCTTGGACCTTAGTATTTATTAGTGCAAACTCTTTCCATTTAGGTGGTTCATAACCATATAAGGCTTGGAAATGAGTCATTTTAGCAGAGGTGTGATATGTAGAGTTATACCACCATTTGGCTAAGTGTAACCATTGAGACCATTTATTTTGCTTATTTGTCACAAAGCACCATAGGCACGTTTCTAAGCATTTATTTATGATTTATGTTTGTCCATCTGTTTATGGATGATAGGTGGAGCTCATATTAATAGATATTCCTATAGCCATTCACTAGTGTGGGGTTGGCCTTGAGCTCCATATTAGGAATATGTAGAAACATATTTACATTATTTATAAACATGGTAATTTTTTTGAAGTAGCATGACTCCATGTTTAATAATAATAAGAATTTATTTAAATTTATATTTAAAAAAAATAAGTAATGGACTATTCACATTGACATGTTGAATTGAGAATTGAGTATTAAATATTTTGATTTTATTTAACATGTAATATAAAATATGGTAGTTCATTCCACCTAAGAAAGAGTTCTAAAAAGTAATTAATGTATTATCAACATGGAAATAGAAAAGAACATTCAATGGAAATGACTTAATAAGCAGATACACGCAACCTCTTTTTGGTTGAGAATTTTTCCTAAATTTAGTTGGGAATTTTAAGAGAATTTATAGTTCCACTTTATTAATCCCAACTTTGACCATGAAACTTTGCTCTCAATAGTTTTGGTCATTTTCAAGAGGATCCAAATTGAGAAAATCAAGGTACTCAAGGTTTTGGCCCATTTTAAGTGGATCCAAACTGAGTAAATCAAGGTGCTGAAGGTTTTGGCCCATTTTAAAAGGATCTATATTCAATAGATAAAGGTAAAACTCAACTTTGTTAAAAACAAGTAAACTCTTTATAAAAATTGAATTTGTCCACTTATTAATTTACTTTTTTTTTCTGGAGAATACACAATTTTCTAATATTTTTTTATTCAAATTATATATTTAATTAAGTTTTTTTATTCAAATTAAAATTAGGTTACCATGAGTTATGCCCCTATGATAGGATGGCTAGGTGCTCTATAATCCGGTATATATAAATTAAATTTTATACATTAATTTTTTTTTTCCCTCTCTATGATAAATTAGGGTTTAAGATGGAATGATGGGCCTACTCTGCTAGTTATATATTTAACTCTGCTTTCATACACTTGCCTCACTTTCAAGTTTGTTAAGATCTGTGTAAAGCTTGGGTAAACTCGATAAGGAAATAGGTGTGTTTGAAGTGCTCTATTGGAGATTATTCCGGACGATCTAGTTCGAAAGTGCTTGCTGAGAGTGCCCTACAATTCACACCATACGCTGAAAGCTGTCAGCAGAAGCTGGAAAGCTATGGTGAGTGAAGCTGGAAAGCTATGGTGAGTAGCCCTATGTTCTATGCAGACAGAAAGATATCTGGCACGCGCGAACAACTGCTATGCATGATTCAGAGGGTTGATGGCGGTGGGTTGATTGACAATCTCGTCTTAGCAATTGAGGGTTGAGGGTTGATTTAGATATACATTGTTTGATTTGGACCAAAATCCAAAAGATAGAAAGTTTAGCCCAAGCCTTTTCTTAATTGTGTAGTTAATGATTTATACTTTTTGTGTTGTGTTGAATGGCTTATATTATTAAGAAATAGCAAAGTATTTTTTATTATCTGAAATTAGAATTTAAAATTGTTTATATTGAGCATTATTAATAACTTAGAGTGTAGTTATAAGTTGTGGGTTTCTACTACTTTCTTAGTATAGTCTAAACTATCTACCTTTTGATTGTTTTCTGGTGATTTTTTCCGTTTCATTTTGCCCAAATCTGGTGAGGAATGATTGGATCTGTAGATTTGAGTGGCTATGTTTGTATAATCTGAGTGTGTCTGAGGAGATTTTTAGCACACTAAATCTATTTATGCATTCACAAATGCAATTTAAACAACAAAAAATAGATAGAATGTTTTTTAGCTTTTTTTTTTTCTTTTATGGTTGGATCTGTAGATTTGAGTGGCTAAGCTTGTATAATCCAAGTGCCTCATAGATTTTTCAGCACATTGAATCTATTTATATACTCAAAAATGCAATTTAAACAATAAAATAAATATTATTAATACTTTTATATTGAATAATGTATATTATTAAGAAATAGCAAAATTGTTTTTATTATCTGAAATAAGAATTTATAATTGTTTATATTCAGATTAAAATTGAAAATTTTAATTTAATTTATTAATTAAAAAAATTGAAGAAAATCTTTGATGGCAAGATTATGAAACTAATTCCCAAATTAATTGATTATTCGTTATTTTATAAAATTGAATAAATTAAAATTTCTAAAAATAAAATAAATTTTTAAAATTTTTATATTTATTATTATAAGTTTAATTTAATTTTTAATTTAAGTAGTTCAAATTATTTTCGCTAGAATATGTTGGGTTTTAAAAAAAAATTATATGATTATTATTTTATGGCTATGTCTTTAAGAGATGTTCATTTTAATTGAAAATATTAGTTTTAATTTTAATTGAATATTGGATATTTTAATTTTAATCATTATTATTATTTGATAATTTTAATCATAAATTATCTAAAGAACTATAGTATTCTCAATTTGCTTATTATTAAAATTTAGTTAAAACCTAGGGTTTTACATAGTTGATTTTAGGTTTACTCTACTTCATTTTATTTTTTATTATTTATTAGGGTTCTTTTATTGGTTATTATTAGGGTTCTTTTCTTGTAATTTTCTTTAAGGATTTTAATTATATAGGAAACACATGTTCTTAACCATTAGGCATATTTTGAACCCCCCTCTGGATTTGAACTTGTGACCTCTTAAGAGGAAACACATGTTCTTAACCATTAGGCCCATGGAATACTTTGACATTCAGAATATCATTACCCTATAATGGAATACTTATCATGGGACTGCTTGCACATAGAGAGGACTACTCACATAGAGAGAGGACTACTTGCATAGAGAGAGAACATATTTTATGGACATCCATATACTTCATTTTGAGGTCAAGAAAAACACTAATGTGAATTCAAAGTGAGTTGACTTTATTATTGTAAACTTGTTAACTATAAATTAAATTTTTATTTTAAGGTAGATTTGTATTTTTTATACTCTAAAGTCTATTTGTATTTTTTTTAACATTTTAATGTAAATAAACTTTTTTAATGTATCTTAAGGAAAATCATCACTAAACTTTATGAGTGACTCTAAACTTTCTTATGTAGGAGGAAGATTTGTTCCAAGACCAAAAATGTTGTTTTAAAGATGATGATATAAGAAAGAAATACAAAAGAGATATCTAATTACATCATGTACTTTTTAATAACATGTACCTTAACCACATACATAAAACAAGTGAAGATTCTTATACCAATACCAAAATTACATTAGCCTATGTTCCTAAAACTCATGTTTCAGGGGAAGTGGTGGGGCATTACTCATTAAAATTACTTAAAATATATTTATAATAGAAATAAAATTATATTAAAACAAAAAAATAATGAAAACCACTTGTTATAATATAAGGCAACAAAATTCCCTGAAATAAATGGTCAAACAATTATTGTTATTCTATAAAATAAAATTGTTAATAAAATTGAAAGGAGATGTGTTAAATAAAAAATATGTCTATATAGGTGTGAAGTTAACATTAACTTCTGAAATTAGAATGTTGTATGTTAAATTATTTATGACAATTATAATAATTATATAAAAGAAAGATAAAATCAATGATTAATTTTAACTGCCAATGTTGAAGAATGTGTAGTTTCGGAAGATATTCTCCTATTATATTTGATCATGTAAAAACCATAAAAAAAATATTATTATGGTGTACTTGTAAAGTTGGCCCCATTGTGGCCTTTATTGTAAAATAAAGTTAAACTGTCAAGTCGGCCCCTATCGTGGAAAATATAAAATGTAATTAAGTGACAATTGCCAAGTCAACCCTGGTAGTTAAAAGGGAAAGACATTTGTGTATAAATAGAGAGGATAGATGCCTCATTTATACACTCATCTCACTCAAGCACAAGAGAGACAAAAGGTGAGCAAGTTTTGGAGACAGGGAGAAGACACAAAGGTCTATCTATGTTTTGTCTTGGCATTGTTCTTGGTTGAAGAATCTATTTAGAAGAAGTTGTTGGATTTTCTTCCCCCCAGATGGTTTCCGAGGATAATATTTGTGTCTATCTTGTTTCTGTGATTGTCTCTCTTTTAGTGATCTTGTATATGCACTTAATGTCCTAAATAATCGCAATAAGAAAAGATGAACTGTAACGGTTAGTTGCATAAGTAAATTTTCAACATGGTATTAGAGTGGGTGTGAAAGAGACCAATTCACAGTTTATGAAGTCTTGCCCAGCCTCAACGCACCCTCTCCAAGATCTAGTTTTTAGTGTTGGAGGTGCTGCAAAATTAGGGTTTTTGGATAAACCATAAGAGTGATGTTTCACCTCTTTTTGGAGGACATTGGTAAATCTAAGATCACCTAGGAACTCTCATAGGAAAGGCGCATAAATTCCCTAGACCATAATTCAAAAATTCAAAATTTGAAAAACTAGGGTTTCCTCTTAAACCCTAGATCTGGACGTTTGGTTGCAAATGTTGTAGTCCCTGTGACATAAATTCATCTTGGTTCAACAAAACTCTCTCGTAACATCTAGATCCATATCTTGAAAAGTTATTTGTTGTTTACTTGTTCTAGGTAGGATGACCACTAGTTTCAGGCTTGATAGAAAGCTTGAAGGATCCAATGACCTCCAAGTGTGGAAATACATTTCAGAAGAGAATGATCTCGTAAGATATAAATATCTAGAGGGAGAAAATTATAATGAACCATATATTTTAATTTCATTATAGGAACTGTCACTCATGGTATTGACATTTAGATCATTGATAGTGATGCTTCTAATTACATGACATGATACTAGTACTCTTTGTCAAAATTGATCAAGAAGGACTAACCTCATAAGGTGAAACTTGGAGATGATTATCAATATCCTATCAAAGGCATAGCAGAAGCTTCTTTCAAATTAGATTCTAGAAAATTGATGAAGATAAAAGACTTTTTATTCATACATGGGTTGAGGAAGAATATCCTCTCTATTTCAGCTCTAGAAGAGAAGGGTTTTAGAATTTCATTTTTCGATGGAGAAGTTCTGATGTGGACAAAAGGAAAATATTTCAATGATGCAATTGTGATTGGTGTCCAAGAGGGGGGATTATACAAATTGAAAGGACACTCGGAGACAACCTTGGTTCACAATACCGTAATCCCAAGTGAGTTGTGGCATAAAAGACTTGCTCATCTACACTATAGGGAATTATTGATCATGAGAAAGATGGCGATAGGACTACTGAAGATCGACGTGAACCATGAGGGCATATGCAAGGGATGTGCATAAGGGAAGAGCGTGAAGAGCCCATTTCCAGGTAGTAAAATCAAGGCCAAAGGCATATTCAACATTATACACTAAGATGTATGTGGAACTATGTTCACATCTTCATCCAATGGGTATGTATACTATGTCTCCTTCATTGATGATTTTTCATGCAAAGCTTGGATTTATTTCTTGAATTCAAAAGGTGAAGTGTTTAGAAAATTTAAGGAATTGAAGACCCTCATAGAAAATATTTCAGAAAAGAATATTAAGGTCTTGAGGTCAAACAATGGTGGAGAATTCACATAAGATGAATTCAAGACATTCTGTGGGGAAGCTGGGATTAAGAGGGATGACTTCTTGATGATTTTGGGATTTACCAAGAGTAAAGTAGATCTTAACCTTTAATACAAGGTTGAGTATGGAGAATATGACTTGCTTATGACAAGAGAAGAGAATCTCATTGCTGAGAGCGAGAGGAAGCTTGTTGCAGAATTAAAAATGAAATATATAGGAATAATGCACTACCTCCTAGGTTTAGAGGTATGGAAAAAAAGAAATGATATTTTCCTAAACCCAAAAAAATATGCAGTAGATATTCTAAAGAGGTTCGATATGATTGATTGCAAGGCCATGCCTATGCCCATGCTGAAAAATATGAAGCTGCTAAGTGATACATCTTCAAAAACATTGGATGTTACCTTGTATAGACAAATGATCGGATCATTGATGTATTTGAAAAACACGAGACTAGATACATGTTTTTTGGTGAAAAACTTGAGTCAATATATGGTTGATCTGAGACATGTTCACCTAGTCATAGAAAAATATGTATTGAGATGCCTAAAGGGTACAATTGATTATACTCTCATATATGTATCAGATTGGGAGATAAGCCTACATGGCTATGTTGATTTAGATTGGGTCGGTGGTGTAGTAGATCGACAAAAGTACATCTGGGTGTTTCTTCAGTCTAGGATCACCTATGATTGCATGGTTCATACAAAATAAAACCAATGTGGCACTCAATACACCTGAAGCAAAATATATTGTAGCGTGTTCATCTAACAAAGAAGTAGTGTGGATTAGAAAATTGCTTACAGGGCTATTTGATCTTGAATTGAAGGCAAATTGCATTATATGCGATAACCATAGTTGTATGAAGTTATCAGAGAACCTTTTGTTTCATGACAATTAAAAACACATTGATATCAAGCACCACTATGTCCGGGACATGGTAAAGAAGGGAGAAATAAATATACAGTATATTTCCATCGACAAACAGGTGGAAAATGTATTAACCAAGCCCCCATCTAGAGTCAATTTTGAGTATTTCAAAGACAAGATTGTAGTGGTCCAGAAATACTTCTCCACTAGTGAGAAGTGATTGTTTTCTCCAATAGTGAGATGTGATGCCCAATGGAGGGAAGTGATGAGATTCCTAGTAGTAGAAGCTACTCCAGCGTAGGTTGGTACTCCAACGCATGCCTATATGCTACCCCAATGCACATTGGTACCCCAACTGTAATGTCCCCAAGGACAAGCCCCTATTGTATTTATGAATTGTAAACAAGTTTTGTAGGCTCGTGAGCTGAGTGTTGATAATTTGGTGGGATTATGTGTTTATTAGGACAAAGAGCCTAAGTGTTAAAGGCCAAGAGCCTATTTTGTATATGTAATTATGCAGATCTTGATAAAATAGAAACATCATTGTGTGTAGACCGACCATGAAGAAAGAGTGATGGGGACTAAGATTCCACAGAGTGGGTAAGGGAAAGGGGGATGAAAGGTTGGAAATAGGGGATAAGCTTAGGGGCTTAAGTCCTTGAGAATAATAATTTATTATTACTCCAAAGCTGTGTGAAATACATGTTTTTATCCTAAGTCTTTGGAGAGGCAACATATGCAGCTCCAACATGTGCAAAAAGGGAACACATCCATCTCCATGAAGACAAGTGTCGACCTGGGCACATGCAGTTAAATATGAAGAGTCGGCTCATGTTGGGGGTTCGTCCTCCATTCTTTCGTCCACTGTCTGAACCATGTTTCCTCTGCGTCTACCTCTGCCTACCCACGTACAGTGAAGGAAACCCTTATGGGCAGATTGTTCTCTTTCCATTTTCCATCCTCCGTGAATCCCATTTAGCTCTAGGATTGACCGCTGCATTGAATCCTTGTCATGCACCTTGAAACTAGTGGAAAACCCATGGATTGAGTCGTATCTCCTATGAAGTCTGAACACCCTATAAATTCCTGAACCGTGCTGCATCTTAGTGGACTGTTTTCATTTTTGGACGTTCATACCCAAATTCTTGTTGTTGTTGTCACCCGTGAGTGAACCAAATTTCTATTGTTGTTTTTGTTATCCTCACCTTGCAGGAATTGAGTTGAAACTGGTTGAAGAGGCAGGTTGCCAGGCCTGTGAGCAACTCTCCCCAGGTGAGAGATTTTACTGGGAAGTGATTTTCTGCCAAAGAGAGTCCAACAACATCTACAAAGCTTTGAGAATTCCTGATCCGACCTATTGTCAAGACCCAAAAAGGGAGGGGAAGAAATTGATGGACTCTGTGACAGTGAAGGTGTATACTCCCAGGTGTAACAAGCATGTGGGGAATGAGAATCCATGAGTAGTGGACGTAAGAAGGCTCCTAGAGAGAATCCTTCCGGTTGCACCGTACAGTTTTCCTGTAATCTTAGGCTGGTCTAAGATTCCCTTGCTAAGGGTGGAGCTTAGTCCTAGCTCGTGGGTGACTCGTTGCTGAGCGTGATGAGCAGTGTAGTCTAAGGTTGGGAGTTTCATGGAAGGTCTGGACGTAGTTGATCGTGTTACTCTAGCTTAAAATATAAGTATCAGTCTGTGATTAATTTATATGTATTTTATGCATGTTCATGCTATTGATGCTTGAATGTTATCATGTATTCTGTTGTGTATATGATTTACTATCCATTACATTAGAATCTTAATGGTATATATATATATATACGTGAATGTTTGGCATAGTAGCATTGCCCGGCTTGTTGGTGGCTGGGGACGTTACAATATCGTATCAGAGCATGGTTACAACACTGAGCCTAGATGGGCCATGTTAGTGGAAAATGAAGAAAATGTTTCGAAAGAATTATTGTCGAGGTAGACAAAATTTGAGATCAGAGCCAAGGTTTTAACGCCGAACCTGGATGGGTTGGATAAGTGGTCATTGGACCCAAGGTTTCAAGAGGAAATTGTGTCTGGAGGACCAATTTTGAACCTCAGAACCTTCCTGAGTTCCAAGAAGTTACCTTGGCCATGTTATGAAGCTTAGGAGGAGTAGCAGTGTCGTAAAACCATGAAAGAAGTGGTATTGGGCCGCAGAGTAATGTGGACCTTAGGATCTGTTCGGGAGAAGAAGAATCCTTCATGACCGTCATATCTGGTAATGTTGCGAGGCATTTATCCATGAATTCCTTTAGAAATACACAGAGTAACAGAGTATGTTCTGCTCCGTAGGATCTGTTCTGAAAGAAGGGAAATCCCTTACGTCTATTAGATCTGGAGAGGGTTCATAAGGGTGGAATCCCTTTGGACTTTGCGACTTCGGTGAAATTGATGCAAAATAAGAGAAGACTCAAAGCTCGAAGCTTCGAAGCCCTGAAGTGGATCTACATTGTAGATCTGGGGAGGAGAGCTCGACCATTTGATCAAGCCAATGTTAAAATTTCAAACACAGTAGTGAAGTGTGAAATCTCTCGAAGAGCCAAAGTAGTGATTCATGATGATGTCACTTGGATTGACGTGGAAACGTGGGTTGTGTGCCACGTATAAGTGGGTTTCGAACCAATGGAAGGTTGAAATTCCAAATGGAACGTGACGTGTGGCACCCATATGATTGTTCCATGAGTCAGTCACTAGTATTCCACCACATGGCATTCCATATGAGCATGGTTAGTGGGACCCCGAGGTTACATAACAAATTTAAAGGTTGGAGGACCCATAGTGGCATTGATCACAATACATCAAGATCAACATCTAGGAGGCATTGTGGGGACCCAAGTTGAATGGGAGTTAATTCTCCAAAGCAGTCTCATAATCCAAACCGCGATTTCACCGAGGGTTTATGTGTCAGCATCAGAAGAATTACAGGATGAAAGGTGGGTTACTCCAAACTGCTACCGCATGCCCCTGCAATTGGAAAATGTAAGTGATGTGACATAATGATGTCACCAAGGATTATTGGGAATGTTCGGAGATTAACAGTTTGGATGTGTGGATGTGATATCCTTCGAAGCTCTGAAGTCTCGAAGACCCAAAGAATCAAAACTCAAACACCTGAGGTTCCATAGTAAGTGTCAGCCATTGAATGCTGAGTAGACATGGATGGTTGATCCGCCCTACGTCACGAGTTCGGTAATATGGAACTCCGAGAGATTTTTGTTTGGTGCTTTGAAATCCTCCAAAGCCAAAGGCCTGAATAAGAACCTAGTGATCTAGCGCTTGGTCACAACCCATGGTCGGGTGGATTGGGGACTGAGAGAAAGGGGCTAGTGCTTGAAAATGATTACAGAGAAGAGAAGAGCTCAGAAACAAAATGAAATCTGAATGTTTTCTTAAATCATATTGTTCTGAATGCATAAACTGGTGAAGTATTGAATAAGTTTCAATTGTTTCTCTTCTTTGAGTTTTTGAGTGCAAGGAGTGCACATTTTCCACAAGGAGTACATTGACAGAGGTAAGTTAACCTCAGAGAATCTCAAGAGAGATATTGTTGAACCTTCATCAAAATAAGTGCAAGGAATCCACATAAAGAACTCTGTGTTGACTTCAGAGAGAGATAGAGTCACTGAGAACTCTGTAAGTCTCCGCCAGGCAGGATTGAGTGAGTGAAAGTGTGCACAGAGAGAACTCTTTGTCGAGTTCAGGGAGAAGAGTATCATAGGAAGTTACTCACAGAGATGTTGAACACTATGTAGAAAACGCTCAGCAAGGTGTGCTTTGAGAATAAGGTTTCTAGGAGGGCACGAAGTTTTCCTTTGAAAGGAAACAGAAGGGCCAATACCCTTAGGAGACTGAGTAAATCGAAGATCTCAGAAGAGATAATTCTTATGAGAGAGAAGCCGAGATCCAAGAGGTAGACTCGCAGGATAAAGGTCAAAGGACGAAGACTTTGAATAGTGAAAAAATATTCCAAGGAGGAAGAAGTCAAAATCTCAAGAGGAGGAGTGACAACAGTCGTTAGATTGGTTGTGGGGAGGATCCTGGACCATTAGCTCAACATCCAACATAACAAAGGAAGCGTAGAGGAGAGGAACGAATTGCATCCATTAGATATGATCACGAAGGACTAACAACTGTTGGATTTGGAGGTAAGAGAACGAGACTTAACCCTTGTGTGTGCAGGAGAAGTGGACTTGTCAAAGTCCTGAAGTCCCGAAGTGATTTGGGAATGTCCATCATCAAGGAGGAAAGGTGGCATAAGATTCACAAATTCGGAAAGGAGGAGATCTCAATCGTTGATCGAGGAGGAGGTCGAAGGACTATTGATATGGTCTTGGTCGGAAAGAGCCGAAGTCTCGAAGAGAATTAGGGATGTTTATTTGGAGAGGACGTGTGGTAGACGATTTTCCATTTTGGAGAAATCTCTCTGGAAGAAACGAGAGTTTGAGAACTAAAAATCCTGAAGGCCAGAATCGCGGAGAAAATTGCAGCCGCACATCTCAAGTGACAGGTGTCAGTAGATATTCCACTTCGGAAGATAGCTACTAAGGAGGAAGCGAAATTTGAGATTTGAAACTCCTAAGGGTCAGAGAGACGAAATCAACCGTAGCCATTGATTTGGAAGGGAGCTACGTGTCTACAGATCGCGGAGATCTGAGGTCGTGCGTGAAAGGAAAAAGGTTGTTGATTGGATAGTTGGCCAGAGGTAGGTAAATAATAGACAACAACCATTGATCGTGGATCATCGCCAAGGGATTGGAGATCGACAAACGAACTGTATTGCAGGGATAGAACTTGCTCGGATGTTAAAATTTTGAGAGCAGGCCACAATTTTAACAAAGTGATACATGGCAGCTGGAGGTGAATTGTTGGGTGAAAAGCGGGTTGGCTTAAAACCACTCTTGCCCACACCCGCAATCACAGTTTTCCATGAGGTCATAGCCCAAGGTCTTATGGAAGAGAAGAACCAAAAAGGAACTAGCGCCTGAAACTCGACATTTCAGAAGCGCATAGATAGAGGGTGTGGATATCACAGGACCTGCACCTAAATGATAAAAGGGGGCCTATGTATAATTCTTTTGGGTTTAATCATGAGCTCGAAGAGTCAATTTGACTCAGAAGATTCAAATATCCTTTGATCGGAAGGTCAACAGACCCCGTTGAGGTAGGGGAACTACGTCAAAAGTGCTCAGGACAGAAATAGTCATGTACAGTGACTAAAATGAGAGCACAAGAAGATTCAAGAATACGGGAAGAAATAAAGATTTCTGGGTTCAACAAGGAAAATTTTTATAAGGAGAAAGAAGTCGCTCCAATTTCTGTGGCAGCGAGTATGTTATGGATTGTTGGGTCAACCAAAGGAAAGAATGTTTGCATGTTTGTAAGTGTTGTTGGTGATGTTGTTGCATAAGGAGGGAAGCAACAGAGATTTGAAGTGTTGGTTATAAGTTTGATTAAAGCAGCATGAAATCTTCTATTTCTATCAGACTTTCAGGTAGTATAAAATTTATTAATGGTAGTCATGTAGGTATGAGTTTTTTATTACTCTTTTTGCATAATTGTTGAAAGGAAAATTAGGTAAGAATTTCCTCAACTAGAGTTATTATATAAAATCACATGATTATATTATTGAATGCATACCACTGGATCTGCTAAAGGCTGGAGGCCTGTATTAATTCAAATATTTTTAGCTTCTGAATGCACACACTGACATATGAGAATGTCATGTTAATTTGGTTATGGGGTGATAACCAAAGAGTTAAAGATAAGAACTAGTTATAGGAATGAATGCCAATAAGCTAGTCATGTATGAGACCAAGACATGGTTGAATATGTCAAGGTATGGATATGGAAAGGTTATGAGCCACACAGGTACTAAAATCTTCCTACCTTTAAATAAAAATTGGACTGCAACCTTTTTGCTAACACTAATGAACACCATAGAATTATATTCTTGGTGTAGTGTTTGGGTCGAAAAGGAAGGCATCCAATTAATTGGGAAGACAATAGGAAGTGTGTGGAGAATGTGTCGACACATTGACCAAAATTCCAACTTATGGATGGTGAAATACATGACTGAGATAAAGAGAATTATGTAATTCAATGCAAGGTGTGCTAATTAATTATTCATTGAGAGTTGCACTCATGCATAGTAAGTAATAGAATTCTATACTAAATGCATTGATGGAATGTTTTTTGTAAGTACATGCATATATAATATTGCATGGAAATAATTGTTACTAACAACTGAAATGTTGTTAACTCATGAAGTTGAGGACATTTCAGGGACTTGTTAGACATTGCAACATGAAAGTTGCAAGTCAAGTAGTCACATGACAATTGACTACATGAAATTTTCTTGTTCAGAAAAAGAAGTAATGAACTTACATATATTACTATGAATATTCATATGCATAGAATGACGAGTCATTCTATTTTATTAAATTGTTTGGTAATTATGATTGAATTTCTAGATGCAGACAATTTTAAATTCACTACATAGGATTTTGTACATATTTCAATTGAATTATGATGTACAACAAATACTGACAATTTGTTGGCAGTATGAAAGATGAAGCCTTGCAGGAAAATGGTATGCAGTTTGGTGCCCATGGAAAACTACAAGGATGGATGCATTCATAATACAACAACAACCAAGATGAATTATGAAATAGAATTTCATGTTTTGGGGAAAAAGTTGAATTCCCTTTTGAACTAATTGGAGTTCCTAAATGAATTCTTTTATGTTTTCTCATGATAACTGCATGCGGGCGATGCAAATGAGATGATGTTGATTAAAGTGGAATGTTGACTACAAAGAGTAGCTTGAGCAAGATGCCGATTGGAGACCTCTGAGGGAAGTTGGAACTCCTTGAGCCACGGTGCTCTAAGACTTCCTAAGTTATCCTATTGCTGAAGCCCAAGCAAAGGGAGGTGTAACAACCGATGGAATGTGTGAAAGTGAAGGTGTACCATCCTGGGGTGGGATAGGCATGTGGGGAATGAGAGACCGTTGGTTGGAGTTCTGTTGAGGTTTGGTTTGTTGGAGTGTTGTCAATGTTTGGTACCTTGGCTTAGACCATGTGGATATGGATTGTGGACCATGACAATCTTGGGAAGCCATTGCCCTAATGGATGCATAACCCTACTTAGGGGTGGAAGGTCTTCTCAATCAAAAGATAAGTACAATCCTCTATTTATTGTATGTTGTGTATATTGTATACAGGTTATAATGTTATTAGAATTTCCTGTATATACATATATATACATTGCATATATGTTTTCATTACCTGCATCCATGACTGTACATAATGTGTTTAATATTTCATTACTTAAGAAATATATACCTGATGCTAATCATGTAATCGATTGGAATGTGATTCAGGTGGAGCAAGAAGGTGTCTTGTAAGTGCATATTGTGCGCATATTGGAGCCAAAAGAGAAAAAAACTCCGGAATCAATCCATAAGGATTGTAAAGGTCCAATGGACTGGGTATAGTCCTGATGACACAACATGGAAGCATGAAGATGCTATGCGAGCAAATTACCCTCATATTTTTTTAATATTTTGGAAATCTTGCTGAGGCTGTGTAAAGAGTTTCACTGAGGATAGTGAAAAAATAATGGGAGGGTATTGTAATATCCCCAAGGATGAGCCCTTGTTGTATTTATGAATTGTAAACAAGTTTTTTTGGATGGTGAGCCGAGTGTTGATAAGTTGGTGGGCTTATGTTTTTATTAGGACAAAGAGCCCAAGTGTTAAAGGTCAGGAGCCTCTTTTGTATATGTAATTATGAAGATCTTAATAAAATATAAACATCATTGCATGCAGTCCGACCATGAAGAAAGACTGATGGGGGACTAAGATTCCACATAGTGGGTAAGGGAAAGGGGGCTGAAAGGTTGGAAAGAGGGGCTAATCTTAGGGGCTTATTATTATTCCAAATATGTGTGAAACACATGTTTTTATCCTAAGTCATAGGAGAGGCAACGCATACAGCTCCAACGTGTGAAAAAAGGGAACGCATGCAACTCCAAGAATACAAGTGTTGACATGAGCACATGTAGTTAAAGATGAAGAGTCATCTCGTGTTGGGGGTTCATCCTCCATTCTTCCGTTCGTTGTTTGAATCATGTTGCCTCTGCGTCTACCTCTTCTTACTTGCACACAGTGAAGGAAACCCTCATGGGAAGATTGTTCATTGTCCATTTTCCATCCTCCATGCATCATGTTTAGCTCTGGGATTGACCGCTGCGTTGATTCCTTGTCACGAACCTTGAAACCAGTGGTAAACACGTGGACTGAGCCGTGTCTCCTGTGAAGTCTGATCACCCTATAAATTCCTAAACCGTGTTGTGTCTTAGTGGACTGTTTCCATTTTTGGACATCCATACCCAAATTCCTGTTGTTGCTGTCACCCGTGAGTGAATCGAATTGCTATTGTTGTTATTGTTATCCTCACCTTGCAGGAATTGAATTGAAACTGGTTGAAGAGGCAGGTTGTCAGGCATGTGAGAAACTCTCTCCAGGTGAGAGAGTTTGCTGGGAAATGATTTTCTCCTAGAGAGAGTCTAGCAGCAACTACGAAGCTCTAAGAATTCTTGATCCAGCTTGTTGTCGATACCCAGAGAGTGAGGTGAAGTAGTCGATGGACTATGTGACAATGAAGGTGTATAGTCCCGGGTGGAACATGCATGTGAGGAATGAGAGTCCGTGAGTAGTGGGTGTAAGAAGGCTCCTGGAGAAAATCCTTCCAGCTGCACTGTGCAATTTTTCTGTAACCTCAGCCTAGTCTAGGATTCCCTTTCACAGGGTGGATCTTCGTCCCAGCTCGGGGGTGACCTGCTGTTGAGCATGATGAGTAGTGTGGTCTAAGGTTGGGAGGTTCGTGGAAGGTCTTCACGTAGTTGGTGGTATTACTCCAGCTTAAAATATAAGTATCAATCTATGCTTAATTTATATGTATTTTATGCATGTTTGTGCTACTGATGCTTGAATGTTACCATGTATTTTGTTGCATATATGATTTACTATGTATTACATTAGAATCTGAATGGTAACAGTGAACTTTTTGATATGTGTTTTAAGTTGATTAAAATGCCTTATATGTGTGTGTGTGTATGTGTGTGAATGTTTTGCGTAGTAGCATTTCCCGGCCTGTTGCTGGTTGGGGACGTTACACCAACACATGCTTGTATGCTACCCGAGTGTAGGTTTGTACTCCAATGTAGAATGGCATGCTACCCAAGCGTAGGTTGGTACTTCAACGTAGGCTAGTATGATACACTAGTGTAGGTTGGTAATCCAACACAGGCTGGTATGCTACCTTAGCATAGGTTGGTACCCCAACAGAGGCTGGACTGCTACCCCAGCACAGGTTGGTACCCCAATGCAAGCTGGTATTGTACCCCAACGTAGGTTGGTACACCAATGCAGGCTGGTATGTTACCCCAACGCAGGTTGATACTCCAACATAGTCTGGAATGCTACCCCAACATAGGTTGGTAATCCAATGTAGGATGGTATGCTATCCCAAAAGAGGTTGGTAATCCAATGTAGGCTGGTATGCTACCCCAACAGAGGTTAGTACTCCAATGCAGGTTGGTATGTTACCCCAGTACGAAAGGTTGGTGAAAGTCAATAACTTCTTATGATATATAGATTCATGAAAATCAACAAGACAATGGCTGAAGTATATAGACATGCAACATAAGATTATTCCCGAATAGTACCTTCCTAGCTAAGAGGCAGTGTTGAAGAATGTGTAGCTACGAAAGATATTCTCCTATTGTATTTGATCATGCACAAACCATAAAAAGAATATTATTATGTTGTACTTGTAAATTCGACCCCATTGTGGCCTTTATTGTAAAACAAAGTCAAGTTGTCAAGTCGACCCCTATTTTGGAAAATGTAAATTATAAGAAAGTGACAATTCTATACTCCTAAGAAGATATCACCCTAACTATAATTGGATCTCTTACAATTTGGTTGTGGAGCCTGATTATCTTCGAGATTTAGAGGTCTTTATTTTTAGCCATGTTTATACCCCATGGAAACTTTACACCCCAGAAGAATGTACACTCTTCCATGTGGGGGAGTGCAAGTGTCCCTCCAACGGGGGTTCGGGAGCGAAGCCCCCGAAGGAAAAATTGCCTTGTAATTGTATATTGTAATTTCATTGTAAATCTAGACCGTTCATTATAAGGTCACAGATCTAATGATAAAAATTGTGTTAGAGTTTTTTTCCCTAGAAGGCAACCCTCTTTGATGAGGGAAATGTATTGCGGCTAAGTATGATAGCGGATATTGTATTCTGAGATAGGAGACTATGAAAGAAAGAAGAGGAAGTTATAGCAGGTTTGTTGTAGGTTGTATCCCTTCAATTGTTGGATAATAACAAAGAAAGGACCTGACAATTTCTTTGGTGGATGTAGCCCACACTGGGTGAACCATGTATATTTGTGTCTCTATTGCATTGTGTATCTTCTATATTTTATTTCCACATTTGTTTTATTTTATTGCTTCATGATCCTATTTTTCTAACATTACATAACTACTTTTAAAAACAATTATTATTATTTCTTTTATAAAAAATATATAAAAAATATATAACAAATTATTTATTATAATTGGTTTGTTAGAGAAAAAGTTACAATCCTCTCAAATTATATAAAATTTAATATTAAAAATACCCAACATTAATCTAATATTCATTATATATCAAAGAATAATCCACCCTAATTTATAAAGATATATTTTAAGAGTAATTTAATTTAGTAATTTACTTTATTAAAAGTTCTCTTTAATTTTCTTAATATCTTTTTATATTACAATATTTTATTATATATATATATATAAATAATTTTAAATATTTTATCTTTTAATTATTTAGTGATTTGTATTCTCAATCATCATAAATTTGTTCGAACCACCAATCCTCAAATCCACTAAATGTTAACGTGTCATTCCATTCCAGTGTAAGATTAAAAACAATCAATGTTTTAACTCTATTTTAGAAATGATTGGTTTTTCTTGCGAAGCTATTCTTTCCCCTTAACACTCCAATCTAATACTTTACATCATACATCTACGTGCCATTAGCCTTGGAATGTTGGTCACCTTTTCTGGTATGGATACTAGGGTACAAATACAATCTTCCCTTTGAGTACTCCAGATGCTCAATCTATGCGTTCCTTTAGCCTTAGCATGCTGTTTTTCCTTTAAGTATACCCATTCCTTTACATGGTCATGGGTCTACATACATTGCTTCATATGCCTCATAAGATATGTAAAAAGACTCACATGCCTCTTAAGATATGTAAAGGTAAGGTTTCCAGTCAACCTTTCTCATACCTTTGCATCCAAATATCTCCATAGGTATATATTTTTTTATTTTGAAAATAATTAAAGCATAAAAATTAGGATTTAGGATTTAGGCATGGAAAATAACAAAGGTTTTTAAATATAATATAATCTAAGAATTACTTACTTGACTATTTCAAATATTTTGGGATACATTTGGATTGCACCTCTCTAATGGATTACACCTTTTTAATGGGAAGCTTTGGTTCCCCAAAATATTTTAAGGAAAGATGAGAAAACATAATCACGATTTGGTTTCCTATTATACCACTCAAACTTTATAGGTATTTGTTCTTTAAGGTCAACCTACCAAATTTCTTTTCAACTCCTATTTCATTAAAATACAAGATTAATAGTACATTAATTTTTTTTGTATGTGCATGCATAATATCACTATGACCCATTGCTAAATATATTAAGATTTATGAGATGCAATAAAACAGAAATAGGGGACAACAATCATTGTATTCCAAAGTTGTACTTTTTAATAAATATTTAAGGCTCCATCACTCAAATTTATTAACATCACTCTCATTCTCAACATTATGTTCCATTTGTTCTTCTTGTGCCTTAGTTGCAATTTGTTTTCATTTTTTTTTTACTCTCGTATGTCCATATTACCAATGGTGACTATGCCCATATGATGCTATTAACATCAATGGGAATATTTTCTTCCAAACCAACTATCCATTGTTATTTTTTATTCAAAAAATTTCTATACAATTCATTGTTTAACATACAATTTGTAAGACTCAATCATAGCATCTAAATATCTATAAACACTTCCCTTTTCCCTACCCAACCATATTGCACAATACTCTGGTGATCGCACTATGAGTATTTTTCCTTCTAAACATCAACATCTCAAGAGAATGGATCTCTAGTCCTGTTACATAGAGGTCAAATGTAGAAATCCACAATTTTGGAGACATTTTTCTTCAACTATGCTTCCATAACTTCGTGTAAGGAATTTATATGAGAATTATTTCTTTTTTCCTTCATTGAGGATGGCCAAAAATTAGTTGTTGAGTGATCAATTCTTTGAAAAGGAGTGTCTAAATATTTATATATTGTTTACCAATAAATTACCTAGGGATGTCAATATTTTTCCTATCCCTTATCTATTCCTTTCTTCCAAAATGAAATATATGTTTCTAATCATTTTTTTATTGCATCCATATTAGGTCTCCTTATTTGTAGATTTAACAATTGATGCTACCCCATTAGTAATTATGCATTGTCATAAGGAAAATATCACCACATATTAATAGGAGGTGACCACTTTTCATTCTGAAGAAATACTTTATATTCCATAATTGACCTATCAACAATGAGTTGGAATTTGAAGAACTAAGATTTTTTTTATATTAGTTTTATTGGACTTACCATCCAAAAGGTGTAGTTTCAAATAACACCCTAAGTCAAAAAAATCATCAACTAAATATGAGACATAAGAATTGTAATCCTCACATGCCCTATAAGTGTCCATCATTTTTGGTTAAGAAAATATATTTTTACATTAGTTTAGTTAATAACCTTCCATAAGTTATATCTATAACTTCATGTGTGTGTCCCAAGGAGAGGAATCCAACTTCAACCATTTAAAACATCCTCTTGATATTCAAAGGGATAAAAATGAAAATACATAGAGATTTTTTTTCTCACCTACATAATTATGCATTTGCAAAAATATATTATGCATTTGCAAAAATATTATTGTGGCAATTTTCTATTTTACCTACAAATTTTTTTAGTATAAATACTTACCTCATGTGCTTACACATTTTTCATAAAGCTTATAGTGTAATAAAGCATCATGCAATGGGTGGTTGGATGTTTCCATTTTGTAAAACAAATATCCATGTTGATCCATCATTGGTTCTTTAAAATCCTACAGACATTTAATCAATGAGGTCACAATAAAATTTGAACTCATCTATAAAAAGGAAAGGAAAGTAGCCAATTTACCTAATCTCGTGTCCATGTGTGAGCATACCAATCAAAGAAATGGACCAATAAAGAAGGACACCAACCTTCTTAGGGGGCGCACAACAAGTTTGAGTCCTCAGCAACAAGCAAGAAGAAAATTAGAAGAATATTTCCCTTGTGAATCTAATCACGCAGGGAATATTAAAAGAATAAAAAGCAGCATGTTACCGTTTGTAATTTTGGCATTGTTGTTTTAAGAAGACATGTTACCGTTTGTAATTTTGGCATTGTTGTTTTAAGAAGACATGGAAAAAGATAATACGAATTGTTGTTTTAAGAAGACATGGAAAAAGATAATACAGGGAATATTAGAAGAATAAAAAGCAGCATGTTACCGTTTGTAATTTTGGCATTGTTGTTTTAAGAAGACATGTTACCGTTTGTAATTTTGGCATTGTTGTTTTAAGAAGACATGTTACCGTTTGTAATTTTGGCATTGTTGTTTTAAGAAGACATGGAAAAAGATAATACGAATTGTTGTTTTAAGAAGACATGGAAAAAGATAATACGATTGATGAAGTTTTGACAAAACATCTTGCGTTACCTATTCTTCTGGTGTTTTTGTTTTTTCTGTCATTTGCGCTGAGAGAAAAACGTGAGGGCCGTTTTTCGTGTTGCTGTTCAGAAGGGCGAAAAGAGAGACTGCGCACCAAAGGGACTGGTGCGTATCTCTATTTGTAGAATGAGCATTTTGTTCTTCCAGTCCAGGGCTGTCAGCGTGTGGATCTGAAAACCAAAACGACCACAACCAAGGAGGGAAGGAAGAGCACACCAACAGTCATTTTTTTTCTCTCTGCTTAAGAACGCCCATACGTCTTTCGTTTTCTGTCTTGAACACTCCAGCACGCATTGTTGTGCAGCTGACTCGTGGTCTATTCGCCCAGCATTCGCCCCCAGTCAGAAAAGAGCACACCGTACGCGTTTCCTCTCTTTTTCACTCCAGCACGCGTTGCTTTGTAGCTGAATAGTGATCGGATTGCCCAACATTCTCCCTCAAGTCAGATCAATTGGTATCAGAGCGTGTTCTGTCCTTGGGACGAAAACTTCATCCAGTCAATTTTTTTTTTCAGGGGATCTTCAGTTTAGTAGCAAGTTTCTGCTAAGAAAAGTGCGTTTCACCCTTCACAGGGTTTCTGTCACAGCCTCCTCAGGGTCTACTCTAGACTACCACCAATGTCGCCTCGGCACAAAGCCTCTAGTGAGGACTCCAATGCAGACACATCAAGCCCAGTGGCCTATTTGGCGCTGGCTCTTTAGTAATTGATTCGTCTTCAATAGCGAAGACCTCTAACAAGCATGCAGCTGGACATCCATTTTCAATTACCCAAGTTCGTCGGTCATATGCATGGCGAGACCGTGGATTCCTGGATCTGCAGTCTCTCCACGTATTTCAAAACCTCGCCTGAGATGGAGGAGGCTACCAAATTAGAAATAGTCAGTCTCCAACTTGAAGGAATCTCCCAAACTTGGTGGGAAACACACTTGACTAGCGCATAATTGATCGTCGAGATTGACACTCCGTCACCAACCACTGACCACATTACTTCATGGGAGATGTTGTTTCAAGCCTTGAGAGAATGCTTCTACCCTCTAGGCTACCTTCACAATTTGTTCACAAAGTGGTTACAACTTCGGCAAATTTCCAATCAGTCAGTGCAAGGTTACATTGATGTCTTCTTCAAGCTACGCATCCAACTCCAGATCAACGAACCAAACGAGGTATTGATCATCAAGTTCAATTCTAGTTTAGTTTTACCCCTCTGGCGGGAGGTCGACCTTTTTGATAGTCCCTCTTTGGACAAAGCATTCTTATGCGTCTTGGCTGTCAAACTAAAGATAGCTCCTCACCCCAGATTATCCACTTATTGTACATCCGGTTCTAGTCCACCCACTTCCCCCTCACAACCTCACTCAACTTCTTCCTCCACCTAGAAAACTGCAGTCTGTTGTACCTTTCACAAAACTAATTCCTATCATTCTACGAACTATCGTGCGCTCAAAAATATCTGCACAAATAAGACCTTGATGGCCGAGGTCAATTCAATAGATTTGTTCGAACTCACAAAGACCATTTCCCTAGACAATCCCACTGAAGCTGACCCATCTCTCATTCTCATGACCCAACCAGAACCAGCCCTAACATCCGCCTCTCCACTAACAACTGCCAAATCAAGACCGAATTAGCCACTCTCATTATTGACAATGGAAGTCAAAAGAATCTTATATCACAAGATCTCATCCAACATTTGAAACTCCCCACAACCCCACACCCTGATCCTTATCAGCTTGGTTGGGTCCAAAAGGGAGGTCTCCACATCACGATTTCTCGTTGTTGCGTGGTCACTTTCGCCATTGGTTCATTCTGTGACACTGTGACTTGTGACGTCTCCCCCTTAGACTGTGTTGATCTCCTTCTTGGTCTTCCTTACCAACAAGACTGAAAAGCGGTGTATCATGCTAAATATCATCAGTATCATCTTAAAAAGGAGGGATGCAACTATGTCCGTACTTCCTCCACTGTCACTTCCCCACTAGCCCAACCCGATACCACCACCACTCACCATGTCATTAATACCTAAAAGGCCTCGATGTGCTTAATCCAACCTCTTAAACCAAAGAATCTTACTCACCCAACACCCCCCCGAAGTCTTTCCACACTTACATGGATTTGTAGATGTGTTTCACCCACCCACCAAGTTCCCCCCATGCCGGGACATTGTACATTCCATTGATCTCATACTAGGTGCAACGCTACCCAACGCACTTGCCTATCGCCTAGCGCCCAAGGAGGCCACAAAAATAGAATGACAAATTGGCCAACTCCTTGATTCCAGCCACATCCAACCTTCCTCTTCCCCTTGCACATCGCCAACCTTCATTATCCCTAAGAGAGACACTTCTGAATGGCGTCTTGTTACCAACTACAGGGCCCTGAACAAAGCCACAATAAAAAAAAGATATCCCCTACCCCGGATCGAAGACCTCCTCGACCACCTACAAGGGGCTTCTTTCTTCACAAATATGGATCTGACTTTGGGATACCATCAAGTGTGCATGCACCCCAATGATATCTGGAAAAAAGGTTTCAAGACCAAGTTTGGTCTGTATGACTAGTTAGTCATGCCTTTCAGCTTGACCAATGCACCTGCCACTTTCATGCAGCTCATCAACGACATTTTCCGGCCACATCTCAGTAAGATCATTGTTATTTATCTTGATGACATTCTGGTTTTCAGCAGGTCATGGGAAGAGCACATGCAACATGTGCGCACAGTCTTGGAATTGCTGTGACAACATCAACTGCAGATAAAAGAGAGAAAGTCATATTTTTCTCAAAGTTTGGTACAATATCTAAGATTCATTGTAGACTCTACAGGGGTTCGCCCAGATCCTGCATGAGTAAGACAATTTTTTAATGGCCAATGCCAACTTCTGCCCAACTTCTCAAAATTTTTATGGGAGGCATCAATTTCTACAGCAAATTTGTTTACCATTTCTCACATTTGGTGCGTTCTTTGCATCAGCTAACTAACAAGGGAAAGTTTATATGGTCTCCTAATGCACAACACCATTTTAATAACCTGAAGAAAGCATTATGCTCTGCACCAATCCAACATTTGCCCGACTTGCTCCAACCATTCAAAATTGAGTCAGATGCTTCTCAATTTGCGATTGGTGTTGTACTTAAACAGGGAGGCCATCCTATCGCCTACCATTCATAGACACTATCGGCATCAAAACTCAACTACAATACTTATGAAAAGGAATTTTATAGCTTGGTCCAAGCATTGAAGCAATGGCACCATTATATTCTGGGAAAAGAGACCATCCTCCACACGAATCATCATCCGCTCATATTCATCAACTCCCAGAGCAAGATACAAGAACGCTGACATCTCAAATGGGTAGCATATATTCAATAATTTCACCTGGTTATTAAATACAAAAAGGGAACTGTGAACAAGATGGCTGATTTATTAAGCCAACCACCGACACAATTAATAAATATATTAGCAGTTCGATGTGCAACCTGTAACAGTGGGAAATACATGTATGAAGCATATCCCAACTTTAAAGAGATATGGTCAACAGTACAACAACCCATAGTCATCAATTAGACACCATTCCTGAATTACACCATTCAGGATAGATGGCTATATCGCCTTGATCAACTGTGTGTTCCACAATCAGAAGATCACTTGATACTTATCAGGGAAGTGCATGCTTCCTCCTGTGGTGGTCACTTTGGGAATGCCAAAACATTCCTACACCTCCAACGCCACTTCTATTGGCCCGCTATGTCCAAGAAATTCGATTAAGTTTCATTAGAGCATGTGCCCTCTGCTCACAAAGAAAACCAGCTAACCACAAACATGGCCTCTATCATCCTTTTTCGATCCCTTCGTGCTGATGTGAATCAATTTGTATGGATTTCCTTAGTGTTCTCTCGACCACACTCCACAAGCATGATGCAATATGGGTGGTGGTTTCCAGATTTTCAAAAATGGCACTCTTTCTCCCTTGCCAAAAAAAAACTTCTACCACCCAAATGACTAAACTCTTCTTTCGACATGTGTGGCCACATTTTGGCCTACCTGGTAGCATCATTTATGATCGAGACTCTTGATTCCTTAGTTCATTTTGGCATACTCTTTGGGAATTACTAGGTTGCCAGCTTATATTTTCCATAGCTTTCCATCCACAGACCGATAGACAAACCGAGGTGGTCAATCAAACCTTGGTTCATTCTCTGTGCAACTCCTTCATAAAAAATAAGCAATGGGATGATTATATTTACATTTTGTAGCATAGCTACAATAGAGCTACACATTCCTCCATCGTCTTTTCCCCATTCGAGGTCTTCTTGGGTTTCCACCCGCTTGCACCCACTGAGATGCCACTCAATTTGACTCCTTCTGGTTCAATTCACCAATAAAGAGACCAACAAACAACTCAACACTTCATCCACAATTTAGCACAGCGACACAAGTAAGTGACCGAATCTTTACAAGCTTCACAAGAGCGCGCCAAAAAATGTCATGATAAACAACAAACAACTTTGCAATTCCAACCACGAGACAAAGTTTGGCTGCAAATGGACAAGCAACACTTCAAAGGGTGACATCATAAGCTGCATCCATTACACTATGGACCATACACTGTTTTGGATCAAATTGGAAAAAATGCTTATCGTTTGGATCTTCTGCCACATTTGGGGATTCATGACGTGCTCAACGTCAATAATCTAAAGTTATTCAAGCCACCACTCCTGGAGGACATGGTCACTGTCCTCCATCCAGTGGACACCATTCCATATTTTCAGCATCCTTTAGTGCATGATCAAATTCTGGATAGTAAGACCAGAACCACTTAACACCAACAACATCTTTGCTATATCGTAGGCAGACAGGGACAAACTGTTACGAGGAAAATCTCTCTATGTCTAGGGTGAACCACAACAGACGGAAATGACTGCAGAAATCAGCTCTATCCCAACAACATTCTATATAAACTAATATGCAAGCGAGATAATAAAGAGGCCTACCTCATCTAGATGTTTGATGATGTCCGCCGTTGAGCAATTTGACCCAAATCTATATACCTGCAACAAGTTCTCAACAAACAAGAAAAACAAGCATATGGTGGTGATATAAAAGCTTAGCACATTAGATAGAATAATCCATCAATATACATTACAAATACACCCATGGATAATAACTCATATATTTTCAAGATATTAATTGGACGGGAAAAGAGTATTTCTATTAATAAATGATTAGTAGAAGTAAAAATATTACAAAATTCCATGTCAGCACGGTTCGGAATCGAGAAACTAAGTTCCTTCCAGCTGGGCCTCCACCACTTCAATCCTCCACCAAAGGAAATCTCATAGAAGGGAGAAAATGAGGTTCTCCGTCAATAAGGGAAGAGATTGGGGGTTGAACACAGTGTTCAGACTTAAAGGACAAAGGGATGCAAACTCAATATGAAGTAAATAATTTCTCCAGATGAACTTTACTCTCAAAGTTGAATTCTTTCCCCTTTTCCATAGCTCGGAATTGGCGCATTTATAACCTTCAAAATGGAACTAAAGGGACAAGTCAGAATGTTACCAATATATGGAAGGACAAGGATTAGAGATCTCCTATCGTGACATGGAAACTCGACATTTAATTTTCATTTTCTGGCACAAATCCTGATGTATGCGGGTTGTAGTGGAGAAGCCTGCATATACGCTTGTTGTATAGTGTGCAAGATGTGTACAAGTGGAAAATTTTGTATTTTTGTCTCTGGATTTTATCAACAGGGAAGATAAGTCTACATAGGGAAATGGAATAAGGCCCTCTATGCAAGATTTCATAGGGTGAGGAAAATATTGCTATAACAGATTCCCCCTAATGTGTGAGGTCAAAGGAGTATCTTTGATGGCCAAAATACATAATAAACAACCCAGAAGTGGAGTGGTAGGGAACCAACTATACGAACTAGTTGCTCATTACATTCTGCATTGACTTTGCATACATCGCTGCCAACAAAATTACACTGCAGATCCATGTGAAAATATACCAAACAAGTGTTTGTGGCCATGAATAGGCAAATACAAATGTAGATACATGCCAATAGCTATCATAGTCACAAACAAGGCCCAATAGAACCAATCTCAAAACAATCTAAAGATATTTGTATACCATGGAGTACAATCTGATCTCCCATGAGCACTGAAGTTATATAGGTATTGTTCCAATGAAAAGGAAGTAAAAACTTGAGAAATATGCGGCCTAATAGTGATGTGTTCAAGTCTTCTACACAATCCGCCAAGGGTGAAAGTCTACATTATGTGAATAAAGGAGTTGAGGTCGAACATAATGAGACATCGTTTGATTACCTGTCATTGATGTATACCGTTAACAAGCGTGAGACAACCTACCGATATTGAAAGTAGGTATCAAGGCACTGAGTACATTCTTACAAGTGTGAATAAAGGAGTCGGTGTCGAACACCTGAAGAATCCATCGATCATGAGAAATTGATGTATTCCCAACTGTCGATGGCGAGAGATCCTGCCACTGATGACTGTAAGCCTCAAGGTACTCATAAGACTCTAGGTATCGTTTCCAGAATAAATGGGTTGAAGTCGATGGAAAGAGACCCACTAAAAGGAGAGCATTAATGAATATCTCATCAGTCAGCATGAGTTACAAAGCAATATCTTCATGATTTGGTGGAAATCGGATGAAGAACATGTTCTTAAACCAATGACCCTGTGCATCTTTTGTGTGTGCCAAGTGCAAGCGGTACACGAAAAATACCCTCTGAATAGCAACCAATGATGAAAATTGTTGACAAAGGAGAGGAAACCACCAGTAAGGTTAATGGCATCCAAGAAACTACACGAATCCCAATGTGTGAATAGATGTCTTTTCATAGAACACAAGGGAAAGAATCTAGTCAACGACCAATGATGAAATGTCGACTGTTGGGTTCAAGGTTACCTACCAATGATAAAAGTAGAACCAAGGTGTATGATAAGACTACAATATCATGTGCTTTTGAGACAAGCTGAGGGTATGGACATCATGCAAAGTTAGGAGTTCTGAGGAGTGGCTGACACAGGTTGATATAATTCCTTTGAACAAGAGCATGAGACACATGGAGGACTCCGATAGCATAGACCTGATGATAAAACCATGAGATGTAGGAGGCATGAATGAAATTCTCTATAGGGACTGGAAGAGTAACCAATCGGTAGAGAAGACTCTGTAACGAGTTCAACTTCCTAAAGTCATGCTAATCCCAAAATTATGATGATGAATGGACTCAATAACTTTTTTCTATGTTCAAAGGCAACATGATTGTTGCCAATACAAGATAATATTCCCTTCCCGCCCATTTTTTTTTGTTTTTTCATAGACAAATGAATGCTATGATACAGAGGAGGAAATGAGCATCTCAAGTAATAAAAACTAGTTCCAACAGTGGAACATAATTATTCTCAATGCAGGGAAGTGCATCCAGGAGATGGACACTCGGGGGAATGTTCCCTCCTAGGTATAGGGTGTCAAATTCTGAAGGATATAAACAAGGCTCTGCTTGGTTGAGGACTGATCCAGATTTATTTTCGACATGAAATGAGAGCGGAGATATAATAAAGAAATTCACATAGATATTGCAAATATCCAATAATATAACATAAATGTATCAGAGACGCAACCATAAACACAGATATACAATAATACATGATTTTCTATTAATGAAAGAAATGCACAGAGACTGTAAAAATACATAGTGAAGGACTCGCTAGAATGGTGGCATCTTATCTCTAAGAAGAGATGTGAATGTTACTTGCATTCACAAGAAGATGATTACAATGAGGCTCTGAAGGCCTTTTTACAATAAACCGAAATTCCCAAAACCCTAGACATCTATAAACCTAACCCTAGGAGATGAAGCACCAAAAGTCATGTGGGCCCTGTTTGGGTAAGTTAGTACATCAACTTCCCGGGGTCGTAACTTTTGCATATGATCTCCGTTTTAGGCATATGATAGCCCATTTGAAAGGTATCATCGAGGATATTCATTTTGGGGGCTCAATCATGCCTTTGGATATCATTGAGAAGCTTGATCCTGAAAAACTTTCATTTAGGCCCTTAAAATGGCCCAGAAGTTAAAAACTGCTAAAAATAGTAAATTGCCAAAATTGCCAGAAAATTGTTTTGAGCTAGTTGGAAAAGGTGGGTGGCCACCAATATCCACCTAGATCAATGAAAAAATGTTGAGGAAAACAGTTTATAATGAAAAGTGAGAAACGATTATAGGCTCAATATTGCAAGCAAGGGCATGAGATGCAATCACAACTTAACACGAAAAATTGTCCTTTTTTATGTCTTTTAGTCTACTTGGTGTGAAAAAAGAATAAACTTGTGCCAAATAGACGTCTTTTTAAAACTAATTTATGAGTTTGAAAAAGACAAGTTCACTCATCGATCTTTTCATTTTTTGATAACAAGTCGAAAAAGAGCTTAACTAAGACTCACGACCTTTCAAGTCCAATTTAACGAGTGTGATAGGGACAAATCAATCGGAAATATTTTCACTTTTTAAAGAGGATTTGGAAAAGAGATTAAATTAAACTCATTTGGGAGTCCTCAGGGTATAAGGATACATGTTTATGAGTGAGAAATGAGGCTCAACATCAAGTCATGTATTAGCTATTAGGGAGTCCCGGTCCTATGGAAAGAATCTTTGCATGGGCACCAAATGCAGTTGGAAATATAACTATGGCGAACATGTTCAGTAAGTTTCTACCACTTGATAACAACATGACTTATAGCAGATGGGAGGTTCAGTGTCACAACAAATGGGTTCGTACCGAAGGCATAAAAGTGACAATTATAAGATAATGCTAAAATGCATAACGGAGTGGATACCTATCCTATATGCTAGGTAATGAAAATAACAACCTATGGCGATGAACGACTGACATAACATTGAAATCCGCAAGAAAACCGGGTTAAAATTGCAAAAACCAACTCAATCTACCTTTATATTAGTTCATTATGTGAAAAAATGGCTTAAAACTATAGAAAGTGGGTAAAAATAGTTTATAAATAGTAACAAATTCAAAAATTACTATACCATTTTGATTTTTTACCCAACTAGTGCAAATTGGACCAAAATACCTTTGAGATTCAAATGGATATTGCGGGAGCATCCGAAAATGAAATCAACAATCATCTGAATCAGGTGAATCTACTTCCCTTCCTCTTCAATTTCAGTGGATTAAATTTTTGAATTAGGTCCCAAATTTTTAGTTGTTGAGGGCGCAAAATGTAAATTTTGGTGTATGCAGGTTGTCTTCAATTAGGTCACATATACGACGAGGTATATACCCCTGTGTAAACTATAGAGTGTGTATATCAAGCCCTATACGTGACTGTAATTGAAGTAGACCGTGTATAGGAACACAAACAATAATTTTAAAGGGTTCTAACTCAAATTTTGATTTGTCCTTGGCATGATGGTTCTTGAATGGAGAGAGAGAGAATGAGGAGGGCGATGTTGCTATAGATCGAGATCCGGGGGCCCAAATGGCCTTAAAGAGATGTGTCTTGTATAAATTTTGGGCTCTCAAAGGAATGAGAGCCCAGGTGAGGTTTCCCAATATGCTTATGGGTTACTGGGACCCTAAGAGTGAAAGCTTCAATATCAATGGGAAACCATTGAGAATTGAAGTAGAGGACATTTACTTTTTGACTATTCTATCATGCCAGGGAGAGGTTGTAAACCTCAAATCACATGGAGTAGGGAGCAGGATGAAAATAAAAGAGTATATTGACGCCCACTATGTAGCAGGGAATCCTAAGGTAGGGAGGAAACTCCCTTTTCGGAAAATAAACAATATCAGCCTGAAGATTATTGTCCTTGTATTGACCAAGATCATAGGTTTGATCTCGTTGCAACATGCATCAAGGTCGCTCATGTTCTATGCAGTGCAGTGTATGAGACCTGCATTATATGACTAATGTACCTCACTATTGGCAAATATGAAGAGCCAGTTGACAGAGTGAAAACATGGGGCTAAGAGGAATTTTGGATTTTCCTCTATCCTATGCAGTTTATTTTTCGAGCAGATTCCAGGTCTGGGACCTAGAGTCAAGATTCTTCCTACAGGACCTCGTGATCTAGCCATGGCATGATGGACTGAGGTAATGAGGTGGAAGGGGGGAGATAGGGTGCCAACACCCTACAACGAGGGTTTCTTCTACTGGTGGCAGTGGCAGGTCATTGCCTTAGATGACCATCTCTATGTAGGGATAAAGTTCTGAGGAGATTCGGACATGCCACTCCCACCAGGGACCGCCTACAGTGACATAGGTATGTTAAGTTTTTACATATTTCATTTTTTTTTAATTTTTGTATAGTAGAACAAAAATATTTTTGGATGGTGCTTAAGTATTGAATATACATTTGTGCAATGCAAACGTGGGTCCATGATGGCCAAATAGCTTCCCTCAACCTCAACAAAGGAATCGGGGAGATGAGGTGGCAGGAGAAGAATCTGAGAGGGTCCTACAAAACGTGTCAGGCAAACTGTCATGTTTGACTCACAGGATTCCCATGGTTCAGGTAGAGGATCTTCCTGAAGCCATGTAGCGACAAGTGGTTGGTGTATCTAGGGCATGGGTACGACTCTTTCGACATCTATCAAACGCTGTGGTTTTCTACTATGACACACATCCGGCACCACATGCATAGATGTTGTGGTATATTGTAATACCATCTCTATATGTGTATTGAGGGTATTAGCCCTAATTTTGTACTATAAACACCATATTTTTTGAAATATATAAAAAGGATATTTAGTTTTACTTATATTTTACAATGTGTACATTGATGAGATGGTTTTTTTTGCTTTTAATTATGTGACAAATGCCAATCTAAAATGAAATTAGCATAAGCATCGTATACATGATTAGAACTCCTACGAATATGATAATATATAATAAAATCAAATTTTCTTTCTAAAATACGTACCCATAGGAATCATCACAGTAAAGTAGGATCACACAAGCGGTAAAGTCCATTCAACTGACATACTACTAACTGGGAATCTAAGCAAACTTCTAATGAATGAATGCCATGTGAGATAGCATCTTGAAAAAGTTCTATAACAACGATATATTCAACCACATTGTTCGTGGATGGTCCTAGGCATACACCACCTGAAGACACCAATAGACCCTTGGGTGAGTAAACCACCCAAGCGACGGAAGCCATGTTCTGTGTATGACAAATAGCTCCATCTACAAATCTTAGGTAAACCGAAGACTCCGTTGACATCTTTCAACCAAGTGAAAACTCGATAAGAAACCCAAAGATGAAAAGAAAAAGATATATACACTAAATTACATTAGTATATAGAGAGTTCCGCCCAATCTTGGGGTTCAAGCGTAATATCTTTTTAAGTAGAGCCCATTTCTGGTCTCAACCAACCTATTCCCTTCATAATCTTCTAACTCATAGGTTCCTTTTTCTAACACATGTCGAATGATATAAGGATTGTTCCACATGGGTTTAAACTTGCCTGCCCCCAGTGGTTGTTTGGCTTGATCATACAAGAGGACCAAGTCACCCTCAATGTACAACTGAGGAAAGGAAAACTTATCGTACTAGACTTTGACACGTCTTTTGTTCACCTTGATAGTCATAGAGGCGTCTTGACACTGCTCATCGAGACTCTCTAGGTGTAGAAGGAGTCACTCAAGATCGAAACTGTCAAATAGGAGCATGAATTCCAACTTAAGAGAAGGGATTTCACATTCAATAAGTAATATTGACTCCACATCGTGTACTAACTAGAAAGGGGAAAATATGGTGGCAGTCTTGACTGAGGTTCGGTATGCCCAAAGTGCAGGATATAGCATGATGTGCCAGTCAGACTTACTATGACTGACAATTTTTTGAAAAATGGTCTTGAGAGACTTGTTGATGACCTCTACTTGTCCATTTTCCTAGGGTTAGTAAGGAGAATAATGACCATGTCTAAACCCCAACTTAGTTGCTAGTTCTTCCATCATTTTATTTTGAAAGTGACTGCCATGATCAGTGACAATCTCACTCGGGATACCCAACTGGGTGATAATTTGATTGAATACAAATAAGGCTACAGTATTCCCATAGGATTTAATTGTAGGCATGGCCTCATACCACATAGTAAAGTAGTCGACGACCACGATAATGTGTTGATGCCCCCCAGCTGAAGTTGGGTTGCGATCGACAAAGTCCACCCCCCACTTGGTGAAGGGATCGATGGTAATGCCTGATTGAAGAGGGGATGGATGAAAGAACATTTTCCAAGTGAACACCTGGCAGGGGTGACACTTCTTAACCACTTCAATACAATCTTTAAATATAGTAGACCAAAAATAACCAACTCGCAAATTTTTGGGGGTTGTCGCAATCCCGGATAGATGACCACCACAAGCCCCACTGTGCCAATCCTTTAGGATAGACTCAACCTCTCCATAAGTTAAAAATGATGCAAGATATTGTCTATTACTTGGCGATACAAAGTGTCACCGACGATAGTATATTTCTTTGCTTGGTATATTATACGTCGTCGGTCATCTCGTGAGATATGCTGAGGGAACTTCAAGGTTTGAAGATAGAGAACAATGTCTCCATATCAGGGGTCAGATGAAGAGACAAAAAAAATGTGTTCATATACAAACAAATCAACATGGATAAGATCCTCATCTAATCGTGGAAAATTGGATATTAACTCTGCGAAGACTAGGGATTTCTTGGATTTCGCGAGAGTGAAATTGAGATCAAATTCTTGTAAAATGAAAATCCGTTTAAATATTTTCCCCCTATGATATGCACGGTAAGGACATATTGAAATGGATTGACATCCTCTACCACAGTAGTCTTGCAGAGTGATATATAATGATGCAAACACTAGACCCTGTGAATGGCAGCCAAAGCAAGCTTTTCGATGTGAGTATAATTAAGTTCAGGATCGACTAAATTTCGACTAAGATAATAGACGACGTGCTCGTGGAGCTCATTTTCCTTCTGAACCATAACCATACCAATCGTATCCTCATATGCTATGATATAAAGCAAGTAATCTTTACTATAGTCAGGAGGCTTCAGTAGAGGCGCTGACACCAAAGATTTCTTCAAAGCATCGAAGGACTCCTGTGATCGCTTATCCAAGATAAAAGGGTTGTCCTTCTTCAAAAGATGCATGAAACCTTTAGTGATATTGAAATAATTCACTATAAATCGATGAAGAAAGTTATCTTTCCCCTTTAAACCCTCAAGTAGTCTAATTGTGTGTGGGGGAGGAAACCGAAGTATTGCCTCAACCTTTAGTGAATCTACCATGATCTGAGTCTCAGAAACTAGAAAACCTAAAAGATGAACATACTTAACACAAAATATGCACTTGTGAGGGTTCAATCGGATTCTATAGTAACAACATCTTTCAAAAACAAGCCAAAGGTGAGTAGCATGATTCGCTCCCTTACGAGAGTGAGAAACAAGATTATCAAGGTAAGCTTTGACTATGTGCTTAAGATCGTGAAAAGTCAAAGTCATGGCACATTGAAAGCTTTCTCTGATGTTTTTAAGGTTGAAAGGAATTTTTCGATACGCAAAAGTACCCCAAGGACAAATAAATGTCATCTTGTGTTGATCCTTAGGTTTGATTTGAATTTGGTTATACCCTTAAAATCTGTCCAAAGAAGAAAATACTTCGCTTCCCTCACACTCGTCGAGAATCTGATCGATGAAAGATGTCGAGAAGTTGTCTTTAGGATAGGCCTTGTTCAAGTCACGAAAATCCATACATGCATGGATGGTTCCTTGATTCTTATCTATAGGAACAGGGTTGGATACCCATTCAGTTAAGGGAACCAGGTAGATTAAGCCAACATTAAGTAGCTTCTCCACCTCTTCCTTAATAGCAGGGGCCTTTCAAGGGTTGACAACTCTAAGATATTTTCGAACAGGTTTAGCATCTGAATAATTTCTAATCTCATGTTCGACAATACGAGGGTCGATCCCTGGCATCTCTTCATATGAACAAGAAAATACATCTAATAATTCCTTGAAGAGATTGGTGTAGATCAAGATTTCTTCTGGTGAACAATCTGCACCGATATTTATGTTTTCAACCTTGCGAGGGGTATAAGAGATGTCGATTGTGATGGTAGGATAAATAATCACCATGTCTCCTTTGGCATAAATTTCATGTGTATCAAGTGGAACTATGGCATGACCGACTATCTCACTCAAAGTAGATAAAAAATTGTTGTGTTCGATTCTTTCAATCTCTCAGAGAAAATAAGATTAGTGATGCATATCATCCCAAGGTTTGTCAGAACCATTCATGGATTCGATAATGGCTTCATCTAAAGGCAAATTCCCATCTAGGAAATCATGTGAACAAGACAATGAAGTGGCCAAAATGGGCCTAAGAATGGGATCCTCCTCATCCGTCGGGGAGGGAGTGGGATTAGGATTGGTGGAAGAGTTGAGAACAACTTGATACACAATCTTTTCTTTTGATAGTGGCATGGCCATTCTAGCATTAAACTAACCTTCACAAGATGAAGTTGGGGAATGTAGGGTCCACAAGTCACTAAAATAAGAAGTGCGGAAAGGAATGGACCTCCCTATTGAGACAAGCCTACTGGACATCGCATAAACATGATGGCTCGGTGCTGAGAGGTCGAAAGTACCGATAAGGAGAGAATACATTCTGACACCGATATTCTCAGTTTTCTACTGATAATTGTCGATTACACGGATCGACAGTCCAATGGATGAATTAGGACTAGAGCACGCAAAGGATAATTGATAGATCGTCATGATCTTCCCTTCACGAGGAAAAAAAAGAGTACATAAGTCAGATTAGATGATGAAGATCATAGCATAAGTCCAATTGCGACCTAGTAACAGGTTATAATCAAGAGGTGCATCAACTACCTCTACCTCCACCTCTATCGTCTTCGCACCTAACTGGACCAGAAAGGAAGGGAGAATACCGTGAGGGAGGAAGGAATGACCGTCAAAAGAAGTCAACATTTTCAATGACTTGGAAAGAGTCGGAGAATTAAGAGCTTTCCAATAGACCAAGGACATCACACACATAGCAACGCCTTCATCAACAACCATACGTTTGATGGTATACTTTGAGTACTCCACATGGATTTGGAAAGCCACATGGTAAGGCAAGCGAGGCTTAACATCTGTGATGTCAAACTTGATAACTTTTGAGCCACTGCGTTCTAGAGATCCTAAATCATAGAGTAAGGCATTCCTCTGTGAATGACACATCTAGAGTATCTCCAAAGCCAACATTGCATAGGGTGTTTGACCTAGGTCCTAAAAAATATAGTAGTTCTGGGTGGCTCTAACATTTGGATTATGGGTAGAGCGCTTGAGTACTCCTTTCGGAATACGAGGCGATGGCTCTGGTTTCTCAATCTGTAAAGTCATCTCGAAGGGGGAGGAGGAGATTTTAGACCAGGAATAGCTTGTTTAGAGCTATAATCTTGAGATCGAGTGGCTACATTAACTTTCACATCGACCATATTGATACATAAATGGTCGCCATCTTGCGACTGCTGGTTTTGACTCCCACCAGCCGCATTTTCGGCATTTGTGGAGCTCGAGGCTAGGTGTTGATTATGTGGGAATGGATTCATCAGCACGACAGGTGATTGAGATAATAGCCTCATAGCTTCTACAAGTTTGGGGCATAAATGGGTAAGGTGATCATCTGTGAAAAGCTTACAAGGAAACTTCACCTTACGTCTTTCTCATTTTCCCTCTCCAACATTACTACCTGTCTTCTAATTATTTTATTTTCCTTGGGTTTATTAACATTTTTCCCACCCTTACGATTATTATGTCCTTTGTTCTTATTCCGTCCTAGTTTCTAGTTACCATTTGGGTTGGCCGAAAATTTCACAGAGTGTACATCCGCTGACTGAGTGGGGTTGTAAGACAAAGAGAAAGCTCTCCCTCCTGCAAACTAGTTTAAAGACAACTCTTTCAAATGGGTTTTCACCGATTCTGCAGACTTTACATTGGCGGCACCTACAATGCCATCGGCATGAAGTCCGGGCTTTTGCCTAGGGTCATAATTTGACCGCGGTGCATCAGGAAGAATGTGGTATAACATCCTAGACTGAGCATATATCAAGTCTAACTGATGGTCCCTAAAGATCGCTTCTTCCTCATTGGTAACCCCGGAAGTAGCAACGTCCTTCAAGATATGAGAATGCAAAGAATTAAGAAAACATTCTAAAATAAAGGCCAGGGATATAGGGGTCTTAATAAACCTCTTCCGTCTACACCACTCCTAGATATGATCCGATATATGAGTGGTGGTATCCTGGCATAAAGTTGACAAAAATTCCAAGCCAGCATCATAATGAATGGGCAACTAGAAGTGGTTAAGGAAGACCATAACCAACTAACTAAAATTCCCATATGCCCCCCTACATAGCTCAATATACCATTTCGCAACAACTCCGATGAGGGTGCGTTGAAATAATCTTAATCGAATAGAATGGTCATTAAGGGAATTTGATGAGCACCAAAGGTGAAAGGTAGTGACGTGATCACCAGGATCCTCTCCATTATTACCCTTGAACTTCTGGATGTATGAAGGAAGTTTGGTGGGGACGGGGGTCCATGTAGGATCGTGACTCATAGGGTCATTCATTAACTTAGATACGTCTGGAAAATTAAGCATGGACAGAAAAGGGAGACGAGGTTGCGACATCTGGCCCCAACCTCCCGAAAAAGATTGTGCTTGCGGAACTGTAGGCCATCCAGGGTTCTGGTAAACACCATGGCCCTGTCTGGAATTATAAATCCCTCTTCTAGGTTGATTCATAAAAGGCTAGTTGGGCATCATTCCAACTGGAATTTTTTGTTGAGGGTTATATAAATTTCCCCCAGCTTGATTAGATCCAGGTTGGGGGTTGCCCAAAGCATGAAACTGACCTCCTCCAGGTGGGAATCCAAAGGATGGAGGTGGATTCATCATGCCAAATGTATTGGTCAGAATCTGCACCGAGGAGGTAGGGTTGTAGGATGAAAATTGAGCTAAAGCTTGTTTTCCATATTGATTATTCCACCCAGAAGTAGGAGGATTGGACCTAGGGTTAAAATAAGGAATGCCTCCCATATTATGAGTCATTTGAGGGATTTGAGATCCACCAAACGAAAAAGGAGTGTAGGGAGGTGTATTTCCTCCAACCCCAATGCTAGCATTAAGGCAAACAACTGGCATGGAGTTCGAAAAATGTGAAGTGAAGTTGGGCATACCATAAGAAAAGGGACTAGAAGCCATAGGGATGGACTGAACATTGTAGCCCGATGAGTGGCCCAGAAAACCAAAGGGGTACCTCCGACACTACAACAATAGAGGTTGAAGGATTCAAAGGGGTGCCATTAACTATAGTAGGTATGGGAGTCGAAGGGCTCCCAGTGTTCTGATGACTAGGTTCAGTAATCATCCTTGTAGAATCAGAAGTCTGAATGGTGGATGTGTGTGTAACACTCCTAATAACTCTATGACTTTTAGAAGGAAAAGACTCAAAATCCGGTGGTAACTATGGCCTCCCTCCCTAAAGAAGGCATGTCTCGCCCAAGAGGGGCCTGAAATTCCCTACTAAAGATCAGAGGTAACAAAAACAGTTATAAGGTCCCTCGTGGGCTTAACAACTAGTTGGTTAGATCCCCCCACAAAGGCAATCCTCCATAAATCTTGTGTGTTGTCTGACCCTTATCTAACATGGGGTACCTGCAGAATAACCCCTGCAAGTAACCTATGAGACACCTAAGTCAAGAAACTAATAAACCATTGTATAACCGATGCATAAGAGAGAATTCGTAAGTCAGGACCACCATATGGGCAGGGTAGTAAATCCCAAAACCTCGAAATCACTACCTCTCGCGGAGGTAAGGGCACTAACAAGGTACCCAGATATGAATAGATCCCCAGAAATATCTCTGACGCTAGGAAGGTATCGGGGGGATATCCCTTCAACTAACTTCGCATGACCTCGTGATTAACTCCAGTGTGAGCGGAGCCTCCTAATCTTACCAATTATACAATGGATTTCTCCACTCCCTCACTCAGACAAATATGTTGATTTAATTTCCTTGGAGAACTTTACTCACAAAATCCTATTCCAAGGAACTAAATCCTAGGCTAGTTTGTGCACCCTAGAAAATAAAATCCTGACTAGTTAATTTTAAATTATAGCATTGATTTTAATGGTCGTGATTACTCAAAAAGGTATGGTAGTGAAACTCATGGTGTTATTACTCTGCAAGAAAAGTAAATATGAAAATAATGCAAAGTCCTAACTTTAACTTTGTTAGGAACCTAAATAGATCTACAAATATAATCACCACAAATATTGAATACACAATAAATCCACAGAGTAAGATAGAAGAAACCACACTTTATTATTACCAAACCCTTGAGGTAGGGTAACACCATACAATGGATCATATTATGGAAGGGATCCTCTCCTGTTCACTTGCCTCTTCGAGGGGGCATCCTCCTATTGATCTACCACTCCAAATACAATATTTCTTTTCATGTTACATTACATTGCTTGAACTCCTTTATATAGTGCTACCATCACCTAAGAACATTATAGAAGAGAAATCTTCTAGAAGTAGAACCTTCTATGAATTCCTCTTACATTTATTATATCTAACTACCATAGTGAGCCTTATTTAATAATATAGTGTACCTAGTCCACCTTACATTGAATGGCATCCACTATTACACTATGGGCCCTCTTCCCCCCCCACTACCTCTCTAGCTACCTTACATTCCATCCCCCTTATGAAAGCGTTGTTCTCATCACTTGATGTACAACCATATACCAGGGTCCCATGGATAAGTGTGGACCATAGTGTTGAAGTAGACTAGAGAACCCGGGTCCCATTGAGAAATGGTATCCACCATGTTGAAGTAGTCCAATTGCCATTGTAAACCAGGGTCCCATGTCCAACTACTCATGTGAACCCCACATGGAAGATATTGGCACCCAATAATCAACTAAAAATGATGTTCCAAATACTGACACCTATCATGTGGATCCAAATAAGATTATCCATCCACATAGTGGGAGATGATCAAATATGAACCTAGAAGGAACAATAACATTGTAGGATATGCCGGCTGGACACTGGTAACTAGCTCATGATGTGGGACAATGATGTTCTCTACAGAAGGTTGATCTGAAAATGATAAAGGCTTGTATTCTTGAAAATATTTGCAAATTTTATTTGAGTGTTCTTATGCAAAAGGATCAATTTGCAAACACAATTTTTTATAGTAATTACACATTCAAGATGAAATAATAACAAAATACAGTGAACAGTAAACACATAACACAACAAATGATAAAGGAGTTCACCCCTCTCTTGGGATACATCTCCTGGTCCAGCTTCCAATGGATCTTATATATTATTTGCTCACAGTGCTAAAATATGTGCTTTACAGTGTTCAAAATTCCAAATAGATGGCTCCAATGGCTTTAGAACTTCCAAAAAACCCTAGCTGAGCTTTGTCGGCACCTGATTTGGCCAAAAATTGAAGAAGATAGGCTTCCTGGAAGTTCCCCTTCAAACTTGTTGTCTCTGGATCGCCAAATTGCACCTCTGTGTGTCCAACCAACACCTGCCACATGTCATATGGCCCTGCCAACTCAACATCTGCCATGTGTCATACAACCCTGCCAACTCAACATCTGTACGAACTGTATGGACTGTACAGTCATCACATTTTTTTGCTTGTTTGACAATTTGAACAGAACGCAATATCTCACTCATCCAACGTATGTTTGAACCTGTTCGAGTTGCGTTGGGTTCGTGATGATGAGGCCTACATACCCGTTCGATTTGAAGTGATTCCGAGTAGTTTGAATTTTGAGCAAAATTTGATCCCCTGGATCACACCTCCCCATTGGAAAGCTTTTGGACCTCCAAAAGTTTACTTTCAGTCTATATGAAGATGAGGGTATAGTTCCCTCACCTTTCCAACCTCAATCCACTTAGCTTTGCTTGGATTTGTGCCTTTAAGACCAATTCGAAGATATTCCACATTTCCCCATTTTGAAGTTCTCATTCTTCTGTCAAGGATTGTGTCTTCATGCAGTTCTGTAAGATATTCTGGGGAGAAATCATCTATAGAAGGAATCTAAACATGTTCTCCTTGATCATCAATCAAAGGAGGCTCATACAATTTCAAATTCTCAACATTAACAACTGCATACATTTGCATATAAGAAGGCAAATCCAAATGGAAGGCATTGTTACCAATCTTGTCAAGAATATGGAAAGGACCATATCTAATTGGTTTCATTTTTTTACCTTCTCCTTTAAGCCTCTCCTTACTAATGTAAATCCAAACTTCATCTCCAACTTGGAAACTATGATCAATGCAATTCTTGTCATGTCTTTTCTTGTACTTGGCTTGACTCTTTTCCAACTGTTCTTGTACCATTTGATGTATTGACTGAATTTGTTCAATGAACTTTTCTGCCCTATCAATGTCATATTGACCATCAATAGAAATATCCTTCCCAAAGATAAAATCTAAAGGATATTTGGGCAAATAGCCAAAACATGCTTCAAATGGCGATGTTTGAGTCGAAGATTTCTTAGTTCGGTTGTAAGCATGTTGAATGTAGTGTAAATGCTCATCCCAAAGTTTAGGATGCTTGCTACAATAACCACGAAGAAGATGCACCATTGTTCTATTGACCACTTCTGTTTGACCATCAGTTTGCGGATGAAAAGTTGTGCTCTTTTTCAGTTTGGTGTCCATGAGTGCCCATAAACTTGACTAAAAGTTCCCAATAAAGCAAGAATCTCAATCAGAAATAAAGGATTTAGGCAATCCAAAATGTACCCAAACATGCTGAAAGAACATTTGTGTCGTTTGCTCAACTGTAACCTTCTTCTTACAAGGCATCAAAATACACATTTTTCTAAATCGATCAACCACAACATAAAGATAATTATGATTTCTTTTAGACATAGGTAGACCTCCTACAAAGTCCATAGAAATACTTTCCCAAGGACGAGAAGGAACCGGAAGTGGAATATACAAACCCAACTTTCTATTGCTAGGTTTTCTTGTGGCACATAATGAACATCCTCAAACATATCTTGAAACACTTTCATTCATTTTAGGCCAATAGCAATACCTTTGCAAATTAGCCATCGTCTTGCCTACACCAAAGTGACTAGCAATAAGAGAAGAATGGGCTTCTCTTATTATGTTGATTCTTTCACCCTGTGGAATACATATCTTGCCAAGATGATACAAAATATTATCATGCACATGGTAATCCAATTCCTCAACATGGTTAGAATGACACAAAGTTGCATATACTTCTTTAAAATCAACATTTAAAGCATATTGCTCAACATAGATCTCATGCATGAAAGGACTATGCTTAAGAATAACTGAAGAACTAATAATAGGCCTTGAAAGCATATCGACAACTTTGTTATAAATTCCCTTCTTATACCTTATGACCAAGTGGAATTGTTGTAGAAAACCCATCCATCTAAAGTGCCTTTCCTGTTGTAACTTTGTTTGTGATTATAATTATTGCAGTGGTTGATGATCTGTGTGGACAATGGTTTCTTTCCCCAACAAATAATGTTTCCATTTTTTCACACTTTGCACCAATGCATACAACTCCTTATCATAAGTAGGATAGTTAATCACAACACCATTAAAAGTTTTAGAATGAA
>ML798264.1:276944-300263 GCA_009831015.1 Picea engelmannii | reverse complement strand
CTTGTCTAAAATTTTTCCAATCCATAATATCTTTTTGCTTATATGCCAATGGGTAAAATTGTTTTTTAATTGCAACAATAAAATCATTCCAAGAGGTTAAAATTTTACCATGTTTCTTCATGTCCTCTTGAGTCTTGGATTCCCACCAAATGAGTGCTGCACTATGCAATATTAAAGAAGCAAGTTGAATATTAGTTTCTTCATCTTGAATTTTTTGTATCCTACAATACACCTTAATATGACGAATCTAGTTATCTAATTTTTTAGCATTTACCTCTCCATTGTACATTGGCAATTCAAATTTAATATCAAGCTTTAACAAAGGAATTTGTGGAGGAATTTTACCATGTCCCTTTGGAGAATTTGGAATAGGTTGTGAACTGGTAGAAGAAGAGGAAGATGGAGGTGAGGGAGGTGGGGAAGCACCATTCCCTCCATTTCCTTTTGAAGTTTTATCACCACTGTCTCCCTTGTTCTTTGAAGGGTTGGAGCCTTCACCTTGCAACCTTGTATTCCTTTCTTCCATCAAGACTTTCATCATTTATCTCATTTCCATGAAAGCCTTTCTGAGATCTTCATCTTCTGTAGGAATATTTTCATGACTCTCTCCATGAGCCATACTTGGTGAATGCCTCCTTGAAGCTTGAGGTGATGATATAATCTTTCTTCTTGAAGGATGAGAACTTGGCTCTACAAGTTGACCTTATCCTCTTATGAGTTTCAACCTTATGAGCATCAGGAAACAAAACACTTGCAAATAATCAAGCCTTCAGAAACCTAAGCTCTGATACCAACTTGATCTGAAAATGATAAAGGCTTGTATTCTTGAAAATATTTGCAAATTTTATTTGAGTGTTCTTATAAAAAAGGATCAATTTGAAAACATAAATTTTTATAGAAATTACACATTCAAGATGCAATAAACCAACAAAATACAGTGAACAACAAACACATAACACAACAAATGATAAAGGAGTTCACCCCTCTCTTGGGCTACATCTCCTGGTCCAGCTTCCAATGGATCTTTTATATTATTTTCTCAAAGTGATAAAATATGTGCCCTACAATGCTCAAAATTCCAAATAGATGGCTCCAATGGATTCAGAACATCCAAAAACCCCTAGCTAGGATTTTTTGGCACCTAATCTGGCCAAAAATTGAAGAAGATAGGCTTCCTGGAAGTTCCTCTTCAAACTTGTTGTCTCTGGATCGCTAAATTGCACCTCTTTGCGTCCAACCAACACCTACCATGTGTCATATGACCCTTCCAACTCAGAATCTACCACGTGTTGTACGGCCCTTCCAACTCAGCATTTGTACGGACTATATAGTCAGCACATTTTTTTGTATGTTTGACAATTTGAACAGAACGCGATATCTCACTCATCCGACATTCGTTTAAACCTGTTTGAGTTGCATTGGGTTCGTGACAACGAGGCCTACGTACCCGTTTGATTTGAAGCAATTTCGAGCACTTTGAATTTTGAGCAAAATTTGATCCCCTGGATCAAAGGTGGACTAGAGTCATCAAAAAAAATATGGAAGTGGTTGTCATCCCAGAAATGACAACTGTCCATATACCAATCATTGCAATCGGCCTCAAAATCATACCAAACATATACTTCTTGATTATATTCATTCCTGAGGTCCTCCATAAGAAATCTCTTCTGCATGCTATCTAATGAATCTTGAATACTACGAAAACTATCATTGAGGCCATCTGCAAGGTCATGCAATCTAGCATCCAATGTGTCATACAATTGGGATTTGAATGCTTCAGTCATTTGTAGAATTTATTTGAGGGTTTGAGAGGAAATAACCATCTGAGCACCCTATGAATTCTTCGGTCCCACAACCTTCATGAAAAAATCCAAAAAATAGAACAATAAGTTATGGCAGAAAATCACGGTTTTTTCTAGAAAAATCTTAAAAAACTGTTGAATTTAAAATGCTCATAACTTCACTTCCCAGACTCTGTTTCGGTTGATTTGTTTTTTGAAACTGGGTGAAATTGTGAGAGAAACTCATATATTTAATTTGTTTGGAAAAATTCTACCTCCAACTCCAAATACAGTACTTCTCTTCATATCCCATTACATTTCTTGAACCCCTTTATATAGTGCTACCATCACCTAAGAACATTCTAGAGGAGAAATCTTCTAAAAGTAGAACCTTCTAAGAAGTCCTCTTACATTTATTATATCTAATTACCCATTTATTATATCTAGCTACCATAGTAGGCAATGTAAGGTAGCTAGAGAGGTAGTGGGGGGGCCCAAAGGGCCCATAGTGAGAATAGTGGAGGCCATTCAATGTAAGGTGGACTAGGTCCACTATATTATTAAATAAGGTCTACTATGGTAGTTAGATATAATAAATGTAAGAGGCCTTCATAGAAGGTTCTACTTCTAGAAGATTTATCCTCTAGAATGTTCTTAGGTGATGGTAGCACTCTATAAAGGGGTTCAAACAATGTAATGGGACATGAAAAAAATATTGTATTTGGAGTGGTATCTCAATAGGAGGATTCCCCCTCGAGGAGGCAAGTGAACATGAGACGATCTCTTCCATAATAGGATCCATTGTATGGTGTTTCCCTATCTCAAGGGTTTGATAATAATAAAGTGTGGTTTCTTCTATATTACTTTGTGGATCTATTGTGTATTTAGTATTTTTGGTGATTATATTTGTAGATCTATTCAGGTTCTTAATAAGGGGTATCAGAGAACTTTCCTTGACAGACATTGTGGGCAAATATTTTTTATTTTTGCAGATTTTTTTTAGAGAAGAAAAATGAGGGCCGCGACATTCTAGAACATTTTGGTATATTTATGTAAAAAATTTACAGAATTAGGTTGTATATCTGAGTTCCTTTCAGAAAAAAACCCAAGTTAAAAAAAAAAAATCATCTAAAATGGAGTCCAGGAAGTCAAGATATTGCAGTTTTAAAATTTGCAATTTTCAGGGTTTTTCCCGCTGACGGTGACGCGATTTTTTTTATTTATGTAGAATTTGAAGGCTGAATTTTCCCAAACAAATTATATATCTGAGTTCCTCTCACAATTTCACCCAATTTCAAAAAAAAAATCATCCGAAACGGAGTCCGGGAAGTGAAGTTATGAGAATTTTAAATTCAGTAGTTTTTCAGGGTTTTTTCCAGAAAACGTCGCGATTTTCTGCAGTAATTTATTGTTCTATTTTTTGGTTTTTTTTCATGATGGTTGCAGGACTGAAGATTTCATAGGGTGATCATATGACTATTTCCTCTCAAACCCTCAAATAAATTCTTTAAGAATTCAAATATCAATTGTATGACACATTGATTGACAAATTGGATGCCTTTGGAGATGGCCTCAATGATATTTTTCGTAGTATTCAAGATTCGTTGGATAACATGCAGGAGAGATTTCTTATGGCAGACATCAAGGATAAGTATAATCAAGAAATATATGCTTGGTATGATCTCGATGTCGATTGCGATGATTGGTATATGGATAGTTGTCATTTCTAGGATGACAATCATTTCCATATTTTATTTGATGACTCTACTCCACCTTTTGTAGAGAGCATCAATGTCCCACATCAAGAGCTAGTTATGATTACCAAAGTCCAACTTGCATATTCTACAATGGTATTGTTCCTTCCAGCTTCAACGTTTACTCTTTCTCGCTATGTGGTTGGATATTCTTATTTGGATCCACATGATAGGTGTCAGTATTGGGAGCATCATTTTCAGTTGGTTATTGGGTGCCAATATCTTATGTGTGGAGTTCACATGAGCACTTGGACATGGGACCCTGGTTTATAATGGCGGTTCGACTATTTCAGCATGGTGGCTTCCATTTCTCAATGGGACCCTGGTTCTCTAGACTACTTCAACACTATGGTCCACACTTATCCATGGGACCCTGGTATATGGTTGTACATCAAGCGTTGAGGACAATGCTTTCATAAGGGGGATGGAATGTAAGGTAGCTATAGAAGTAGTGGGGGTGCCCAAAGAGCCCATAGTGATAATAGCGGAGGCCATTCAATGTAAGGTGGACTAGGTCCACTATATTATTAAATAAGACCCACTATGGTAGTTAGATATAATAAATGGGTAATTAGATATAATAAATGTAAGAGGACTTCTTAGAAGGTTCTACTTCTAGAAGATTCCTCCTCTAGAATGTTCTTAGGTGATGGTAGCACTATATAAAGGGGTTCAAGCAATGCAATGGGATATGAAGAGAAGTATTGTATTTGGAGCTGGAGCTCATTAGGAGGTTTCCCTCTCAAAGAGGCAAGTGAATAGGAGATAATCTCTTCCATAATAGGATCCATTGTATGGTGTTGCCCTACCTCAAGGGTTTGATAGTAATAAATCAGATTTTGCATATTGTTCTTGTATATCTGTTGTGGTGCTTTTATATTCAGTCTTTGGTTCTTAATAAACTTTCAATGAATGATATTCTTCTAAAAACCAATGCAATTTTCAAATTTAACTCTGCAATTCAGAAGTAAAAATGCAATCTTTCAATATATGCACTAAGCTAATGATAAAAACTCAAAAGACAAAAATGCCAAGCAATGCAATTTTTTTTTTTTTTTGTATTTTCAATATAAAAAAACTGAAAATGCATGGACTGAAAAGTAACTTGATATATAACCCTACTGTGTATAAAAAGAGACAACTTAAGATGGATACCAAGCAACAAAACACTCAACCCAGTGTACAAGGACAATAAAAAATGAAAAGAAAATGAGAAAGACTTCGCCCATAAATTAAACCAAAAGAGGGTTTCCTGTCATCCCAGAAGCACACAAAAGACATTATAGGGATCTAAGAAGATTCAATAAACATCAAATCCCACCCAACAACCACCAGACCTAGCAAACAGGAAAAACAAACTGATGTATGCGACTTTTTAGGCAAACATAGCGTATATACACATCTTGTAGTGAGACAACCTATGTATGTACATGGTTGTCAAGGAAAAAGTCACGTATATGCTTCAAAACAAGGCTAGGCAAGGGAGAAAGGTTGAGAGCTCAGACCCAGAGTGAACAGGAACTGACAAGAAATGATACGACAAGAACCACAATAGAAATGAGAGCAATCCAAGGAGAAAAGTACTCCAAAATCTAAGAAAGAAGATTCAATCCCCAACATGGTCACCAATTCCATTATGAGGAAAATCTCTCTATGGCTAGGGTGAACCACAACATACAAAAATGACTGCAAAAATCAACTCACATGCTATATAAAATAATATGCAAGAAAGATAAGAAAGATGCCTACCTCGTCCAGATGTTTGATGATATCCATCGTTGAGTACTTTGACCCAAAGCTATATACCTACAACAAGTTCTCAACAAACAAGAAAAGCAATCATATGGTGGTGATATAAAAGGTTAGCACATTAGACAACATAATCCATCAATATACATAACAAATATGCCAATGGATAATAACTCATATATTTGCAAGATATTAATTGGATGGGAAAAGAGTATTTTTATTAATAAATGATCAGCAAAAGTGAAAATATTACAAAATTTTCTGTCGGCATTGTTCGGAACCAAGAAACTAAGTTCCTTCCAGCTGGGCCTCCACCACTTCAATCCTCCACCAAAGGCAAGCTCATAGAAGGGAGACAATGAGGTTATCCATCAATAAGGGAAGATCTTGGGGCTTGAACACTGTGTTCAGACTTAAAGGACAAAGGGATGCAGACTCAGTATGAAGTAAATAGTTTCTCCAGAGTAACTTTTCTCTCAAAGTTGAATTCTTTCCCCTTTTCCATAGCTCGGAATTGACCCATTTATAACCTTCAAAATGGAACTGAAGGGCCGAGTCAGAACATTTTTAGTATATGGAAGGCCAAGGATCAAAGATCTCCTATCGTGACATGGAAACCCAACATTTAATTTTCATTTTCTGGCACAAATCTCGATGTATGTGGGTTGTAGTGGAGCAACCTGCGTATATGCTTGTTGTATAGTGTGCAAGATGCATACAAGTGGAAAAATTTGTATTTTTTTCTTTGGATTTTATCAACAGGGAAGATAAGTCAGCAGAGGGAAATGGAATAAGGCCCTATGTGCAAGATTTCATAGGGTGACGCAAATCTTTCTATAACACAAACTCCATCACAAGACAAATGGATGACAAATGAGACAGTGCAACAATGGTTTCCTAAGTTGTTGACAAAATCCAGGATGCTTTCGGATCTAAACAGGGAGGAATTGGAGCAATAAGGAAGGACATCAACCTTCCTTATAGGGCACACAACAAGTTCGAGTCGTCCGTAGCAAGCAAGAAGAAAAGTATAATGATACTATGCTAGTTTTTTTCAGCGTCAGTCAATCATTTTGTAATAAAGCATCTGTCAGGACAAGTAAGAATGGTGATGTCTAATTTTTTATTTAATAATTAGTATGGTGAGTAAAAGACATTGTGGGATATTTCCCTTGTGAATATGATCATGCAGGGAATATGAGAAGAATAAAAAGCAACATGTTAGGGTTTGTAATTTTGGCATTGTGGGTTTAAGAAGACATGGAAACAGCTAATACCATTGATGACATTTTGGCAAAACCTCTTGCGTTACCTATTCTTCTCGTGTTTTTGCTTTTGTCTGTCATTTGTGTTGATTGAAAAACGTGAGGGACGTTTTTCATGTTGTTGTTCAAAAGGGAGAAAAGAGGGACTACGCACCAAAGGGACCGGTGCACATATCTGTTTGTAGATTGAGCATTTTGTTCTTCCATCCAAGGGCTTCCAACATGTGGATCTAAAAACCAAAACGACTACTACCAAGGAGGGAATGAAGAGCACACCAACAATCATTTTTTTCTCTCTGCTTAAGAGCACCCATACGTCTCTCATTTTTTGTCTTGAACACTCCAACACACATTCTTGTGTAGCTGACTCGTGGTCTATTCCCCCAACATTTGCCCCTAGTGAGAAAAGAGCACACCGTACACATTTTCTCTCTTTTTCACTCCAGCATGCGTTGTTGTGTAGGTGACTAGTGATCAAATTGCCCAACATTCTCCCTCAGGTCAGATCAAATTAATCATGACATTACTAATAGCCTGTAACATGAAAACTCTTATTCACTGAGAAATGAATCTTTCCAAGTATTAATACTTGATTGAATATGATAAAAGTTGAAGATGATTACACTACCCTTGTGATGGTTGCTATATAGCATTGACTGGTCATAAGGTGAGGAGGTAAGTGCCTCTTGATGAAGAGGTATGCGCCTCTTCATGAAGAGGTATGTGCCTCTTGATTTAATTAAATGATATTAATTATTATTACAATTCATTATATTTATTATTATCATTTTTATGTTTGTAACATTGCCACCCTCTTAAGATTTTTCTTTGTCCTCAAAGAAAGAGTAGTGATGCATATTGTCGAAGGAATTTTTCAGACTCCCATGATGAATCTTCTTCTGGAAGGTTTTTCCATTTGATAAGATATTCCTTTATGGTTCTGGAACATAACACCTTTTCCTTCGTGGCAAGAATACCTTCTAGTTATAACATAATTTTCCGTTCGTCATTGAATTCAGGAATTTTTATTTTCACTGGTTGAGCTTGCCCAAGTAGTTTTTTGAGACATGAAACGTGGAAGACATTGTGGATGCGACAATTTTCTGGAAACTCCAATCTATAAGCTACTTGGCTAATTTTTTTGTTAATTTGAAAGGGTCTATAGAATTTTGGGGCCAATTTGTTCTTCCCTTGTTGCTTAAGGGATAATTGTTTGTAGGGTTGGAGTCGTACAAACACCCAATGATGTTCTTCAAATTCTCTTTCTGACCTATGTTGGTCTGCTAGTTGTTTCATTCGATTACGAGTTGTCGCTAGGTGCTTGTACCTTAGTATTTATTAGTGCAAACTCTTTCCATTTAGGTGGTTCATAACCATATAAGGCTTGGAAAGGAGTCATTTTAGCGGAGGTGTGATATGTAGAGTTATACCACCATTCAGCTAAGTGTAACCATTGAGACCATTTCTTATCTGTCACAAAGAAAAGTAGGTACGTTTCTAAGCATTTATTTACGATTTTTGTTTGTCCATCTATTTGCGAATGATGGGCGGAGCTCATATTAATAGATATTCTTGTAGCCATTCACTAGTGTGGGGTTGGCCTTGAGATCCATACTAGGAATCTGTACAAACATATTTACATTATTTATAGACATGATAATTTTTTTAAAGTAGCATGACTCCATGTTTAATAATAATAAGAATTTCTTTAAATTTATATTTTTAAAAAATAAGTAATGGACTATTGGCATTGACATGTTGAAGAATTGAGTATTAAATATTTTGATTGTATTTAACATGTAATATAAAATATGTTAGTTCATTCCACCTAAGAAAGAGTTCTAAAAAGTAATTAATGTATTATCGATATGGAAATAAAAAAGAACATTCAATGGAAGTGACTTTATAAGCTGATAAGGACAACCTCTTTTTAGTTGAGAATTTTCCCTAAATCTAGTAGGAATTTTACCATAAATTATAATTTAAGTTATAGTTTCACTTGATTAATGAAAACTTTGACCATGATATTATTGGTAAAGCTTTTGCCCCATTTTAAAAAGACCTAGATTAGTGGAAATTTTAAATTGAGTAAATCAAGGTGCTCAAGGTTTTGGCCCATTTTAAAAGGATCTATATTCAACATATCAAGGTGAAAATCCACTTTGGTAAAAAAAATTAAACTCTTTGTAAAAAATTAATTTGTCCACTTATTAATTTACTTATTTTTTTATGGGAATACACAATTTTCTAATATTTTTTTATTCAAATTATATATTTAATTAAATTTTTTTATTAAATTGAAATTAGGTTACGATAAGTGATGCCCTACCAAGAATGGCTAAGTGCTCTACAGCCCAGTATAAATTAAAATTTATACATTAAAAAATTTGATCCCTTTGTAATTAGGGTTCGTAATTAGGGTTTAAGATGGAGTGGTGACCTACTCTGCTAGTTAATATTTAACTCAGGTTTCATACTTTCAACACACTTGCCTAACTTTGAGGTTGGTTAAGATCTGTGTAAATCTTGGGTAAACTCGATAAGGAAATAGGTGTGTTTGAAGTGCTCTAATGGAGGTTATTCCGGACGATCTCGTTCGAAAGTGCTTGCTGAGAGTGCCCTACAATTCACACCATACGCTGAAAGCTGTCTGCAGAAGCTGGAAAGCTATGGTGAGTAGCCCCACGTTCTATGCGGACAGAAAGATATCTGGCACGCGCGAACAGCTGCTATGCATGATTCAGAGGGTTGATGGCGGCGCGTTGATTGACAATTTCGTGTTTGCTATTACGATATATGACCCTGTGAAGGGCACCTGGGAAAGTCTACCTCCCATTGATGATCCCCACATTGCTGGAATACCAGTATGGTGTCAGTGCGTTTCTCTGAACCGGAAGTTGGTTGTCATAGGAGGATGCCACCCTTCCCCCATGAGTCTGACGAAGAGTGTATACATTTATGACTTTGAGGCTGCCAGATGGAGCCGCGGAGCTGACATGCCTACACCTCGTTCCGGCTTTGCCTGCTGTGTCTCTTCTTGCAACGGACTTGTCTACGTCGCTGGCGGGCTCAATGAGGATTTCTACCCTCTGGCGGGTGCAGAAGTTTATAGCTTGGAGGAAGACAAGTGGGAAATTCTGCCTCCTATGATCCAACCTCACGGTCCAGGATGCCATGGTGTTTTCATGGAAGGTAAATTCATGGTGTTAAGCGGAGGCGAATTTAACTTTAGCGCTGAAGTTTTCGATCCGAGAGCCGGAACGTGGAGAAGGTGGGAAGACACGTTGGAATTCAGGGGAGATCCATGGAAAAGTTTTTTGGCTGCTTCATCTGGTGGGGAGTTGTACGGTTTCAATGAAGAACTGGTGAAGAAGCATGATGGTGAGAAAAGCCTTTGGGATGTTGTGGCCTCTCTTCCACAATCTCTTTCGCATTTTATATGCGCTACACAATGGCGCGACTGGATTTTTGTAAGCGGATTTCTCAAATACGATAAATACGTCTCTTATCTGTGCCACCCGTCAAGTGGGCGGTCGATTAAAGTTAACGGCGGTGATGGGGGGAACTATGAGGGCGTCATCGTATCTGCAGCAACTGTTGAGATTTAAATAGACTAGTCAAATAAAAACCATGGTTTGTTTCGTAGAGTTATTTTATTTGGGGGAATGATTTCTACTTGCAGTAAGTTTTGAGTTTCTACTACTTTCTTAGAGTGTAGTCTAAAAGTTCTATTTTTAGGTTGTCTTTTTTTTCTTTTTTTAGTTTTATTTTACCTTAAATTTGGTGAGGAATGGTTGGATCTATAGATTTGAGTGGTTAAGTTTGTATAATCAAAGTGCTTTAGGGTTTTTCAGCGCATAAAATCTATTTATGCGTTCAGAAATGCAATTTAAACAATAGAAAATAATCATTTTGTCCAGAATTTGTGTGGAATGGTGTATATTATTAATAGATAGCAAAGTATTTTTTATTATCTAGAACTTAAAATTGCTTTTATTCAGCATTGTTAACAACTTAGAGTGTAGTTATAAGTACTGAGTTTCTACCACTTTCTTAGAGTGTAGTCTAAACATTCTATCTTTTGGTAATGGTTGGATCTCGAGATTTGAGTGGTTAAGTTTGTATAATCAAAGTGCCTCAGGGGTCACTAAAACTATTTATGTATTTAGAAATGCAATTTAAACAAAAAAAATTGTTATTTTTTCCAGATTTACATCCGTGATTCCAACCAAAAAAACCCAAAGAAGTTGGCTAAATGTTCTATCTTGAGATTTAAATAGACTAGTCAGATAAAAGCCATGGTTAAAGCAGTGTTTTGTTTTGTAGAGTTATTTTTTTGTGGGATAATTTTCTACTTGGAGTAAGTTGTGGCAGTAAATTGTGAGTTTCTACTACTTTCTTAGAGTGTAGTCTAAACGTTCTACCTTTAGGTTGTTTTTTGGTGATTTTCTCTGTTTCATTTTACCCCAAATCTGGTGAGGAATGGTTGGATTTGCAGATTTGAGTGGCTAAGTTTGTATAATCAGAGTGCCTCACCGTTTTTCAGCACACTGAATCTATTTATGCATTCAAAAATGCAATTTAAACAATAGAAAATAATCATTTTGTCCAAATTTTGTGTTGAATGGTGTATATTATTAAGAGATTGCAAAGTGTTTTTTATTATCTGAAATTAGAATTTAAAATTGTTTTTATTGAGCATTATTAACAACTTAGAGTGTAGTTATAAGTTGTGAGCTTCTACCACTTTCTTAGAGTGTAGTCTAAACATTCTATCTTTTGGGAATGGTTGGATCTGGAGATTTGAGTGGCTAAGTTTGTATAATCCGAGTGCCTGAGGGGTCACTGAAACTATTTATGTATTCAAAAATGCAATTTGAACAAAAAAAAATAGCTATTTTTTTTTCTATCTTTTGGTATTTTTGGTCTAAAAACCCTGGAGCACTCTCATTATACAAACTTGACCACTCAAATATGCAGAACCAATCAATCCTCATGCCATTTGTGGCAAAATCAGACTGAAAAAATTCTTCGAAAAAGAGTAAAAAAGTAGAACGTTTAGAGTACGCACCAAGATAGATCCATTTTCACCCTGAATCTATCAAACACATACATGGATCAAATCTCCAGGATAGATCCATTTTCACCCTGAATCTATCAAACACATACATGGATCAAATCTCCAGGGGTTCACCTCCTATAGATTGCAAAACTTGGAAAATTTTGAGAGATTTAATCCCTCTTAAATAGATCAGTGGTTAAAATGGATCTACCCCTCTTTCTCTCTATAAATTTCTTAATTTGTTGTTCAAACTGAAACCCTTTAAAAACTTTTTACAAATACCTACTAGTATTATAAATTGTCATTTCCTCTCTAAATAATAGGGGTATAATCTATTTTTGCTCTTTATTTTTCTAATAATCTACAGTTAGAACCAAGGTTCAAAAGTTAATCTTTGTAGGAGAAGAGTGTCTTCTTGTTCTACATAAAGTTAAACATCTGACAATTTTGATAGTTTTTAAATTGTAATTAATGTTTGTTTTCTCTCCTGCTATGGTTAATTATCTGGGATTTTGAATATATAAGATATGCAAAAGTGTATAATGGAATTCTTTGACATTCAAAATATCATTACCTTATAAACTAAAAGCCGACGAGTACATTGGAAGAAAATTAAGTTTGCATATGCTACAACACAAGAATATTTGTCAAAGGAAAAGTTTTGCATAGTTTATCACAAGATCTAGTTTAACTAATCTATATAGTTACTTGCATCTTCACAATACCCACTTGACAACTAACTGCATGTACTTGTCAACACCAGTTCTTAGTAATTTTATGCTGAGTACCTATCATAAACTTATCATGGCACTGCTTGTAACACCACTTCTTAGTAGTTTTTATGCTCAACTTTAGTTGTTATGGACATCCATATACTCAGTACCTATCATGGACTTATCTTTTATGGACATCCATATACTCCGTACATCTTAATATTTTTATGCTCAATACCTATCATAGACTTATCATGGGACTGCTTGCACAAAGAGAGGACATATTTTATGGTCATCCATACACTTCATTTTGAGGTCAAGAAAAACACTAATGTGAATTCAAAGTGAGTTGACTTATTCTTGTAAACTTGCTAACTATAAATTTATCTCAAGGAAAATCATCACTAACTATTAGTTGTGAGTGACTCTAAACATTTTTATGTACCACGAAGATTTGTTGCAAGACCAAAAATGATGTTTTAAAGATGATCATATATGAAAGAAATACAAAAACAGATGATCAGATATCTAGTGAGGTCATGTACTTTAACCCTATACATAAAACTAGTGCCACTTCAATGGTGATGTAAATTGTTTGGTGCATAGATTTGAATTCATGCATAAGCTTGAATTACAGCATTGCATGCCAGCATATTCAAGATTCTTATACCAATACCAAACTTGCATTAGCCTATATTCCTAAAACTCATGTTGCAGGGAAAGTGGTGGGGAATTACTCATTAAAGTACTTAAAATATATTTATAATAGCAATAAAATTATACTAGAACAAACAAATAATGACAAGCTCTTGTTATAATATAAGGAAATGAAATTCCTTGAAATAAATAGTGAACCAAATATTATTTATTCTATAAAACAAAATTGTTAATAAAATTGAAAGGAGATGTGTTAAATAAAAAACATGTCTATATAGGTCTATTTGGGTGTGACGTTAACATTAACTTCTGAAATTACAATGTTGTATGTTAAATTATTTATGAAAATTATAATAATTGTATAAAAGAAATATAAAATTAATAAATTTTAACTGTCAACTGTTGAAGAATGTGTAGTTGTGGAACATATTCTCCTATTGTATTGGATCATGCAAAAACCATAAAAAGTATATTATTATGTTGTACCTATAAAGTCGTCCCCATTATGGCCTTTATTGTAAAATAAAGTCACAGTGTCAAGTCGACCCCTATTGTGGAAAATGTAAAATGTAATTAAGTCACAATTTCCAGCTCGACCCTAGTAGTTAAAATGGAAATACATTTGTGAATAAATAGAGAGGCTAGATGCCTCATTTATACACTCATCTCACTCAAGCACAAGAGAGAGAAAAGGTGTGCAAGTTTTGGAGAGAGAGGGAGACGCAACAAACGTCTATCTGTTTTTTGTCTTGACATTGTTTTTGGTTGAAGAATCTATTTAGAATAAGTTGTTGGGTTTTCTTCCCCTAAAGGGTTTCCCAAGATAATATTTGTGTCTATCTTTTTTCTATGATTATCTCTCTTTCATTGATCTTGTATATGGAGTTAATGTGCTAAATAATTGTAATAAGAAAATTTGAATTGTAACTGTTAGTTGCATAAGTAAATTTTCAACATGGTATGAGAGTGGGCCTGAAAGAGACCAAATCACATTTTATGGAGTCTTTCCTAGCCTCAATGCACCCTCTCCAAGATCTAGTTTTTAGTGTTGGAGCTGCTGCAAAATTAGGGTTTCTGCATAAACCTTAAGAGTGATGTTTTACCTCTTTTTGGAATATGTTGGTAAATCTAAGATCACCTAGGAACTCTCCTAGGGAAGGCACATCACTTCCCTAGACTAGAATTCAAAAATTCAAAATTTGAAAAAATAGGGTTTCCTCATAAACCCTAGTTCTCGACGTTTGGTTGCAGTTGTTGCAATCCCTGTGACGAAAAATCATCTTGGTTCAACAAAAATGTTTGGTAAGGTCTAGATCCATATCTTAAAAATTTATTTGTTGTTTACTTGTTCTAGGCAGGATGACCACTAGTTTCAGGCTTGATGGAAAGCTTGAAGGATCCAATGACCTCCAAGTGTGGAAATACATTTCAGAAGAGAATGATCTCGTAAGATTTAAATATCTAGAGGGAGAAAATGATAATGAACCATATATTTTAATTTCATCCCTTACAGAAACTGTCACTCATGGTAGTCACATTTGTCTCATTGATAGTGGTGCTTCTAAGTACATGACAGGATACTAGTACTCTCTATCAAACTTGAGCAAGAAAGACTAACCTCATAAGGTGAAACTTGGAGATGATTATCAATATCCTATCAAAGGCATAGTAGAAGCTTATTTGAAATTAGATTCTGGAAAATTGATGAAGATAAAATATTTTTTATTCGTACTTGGGTTGAGGAAGAATATGCTCTCTATTTCGGATCTAGAAGAGAAGGGTTTCATAATTTCATCTGTCGATGGAGAAGTTCTAATGTGGACAAAAGGGAAATATTTCAATGATTCATTTATGATTGGTGTCCAAGAGGGAGGCTTATACAAATTGAAAGGACACTCAGAGACAACCATGGTTCACAATACCATAATCCCAAGTGAGTTCTGGCAAAAAATACTTGCTCATATACACTATAAGAAATTACCGATGATGACCAAGATGGTGATAGGACTACCAAATATCCAGGTGAACCATGAGGGCATATGCAAGGGATGTGCTGAAGGAAAGAGCAGGAAGAGCCCATTTCCAAGCAGTAAAAGCAAGGACAAAGGCGTATTGGACATTATACACTAAGACGTATGTGGACCTATGCCCACCTCTTCATCCAATGGGTACGTATACTATGTCTCCTTCATTGATGATTTTTCACGCAAAGCTTAAATTTTTTTCTTGAATTCAAAAGGTGAAGTGTTTAGAAAATTTAAGGCATTGAAGACCCTCATAGAAAATGTTTCTAAAAAGAATATTAAGGTCTTGAGGTCAGAGAATGGTGGAGAATTCACATCAGATGAATTCAAGGAATCCTGTGGAGAAGTTGGTTTTAAGAGGGAGCTCTCTACTCCATACAATCCTCAACAAAATGGTGTGGAAGAAAGAAATAACTGAACCATAATGGAAGAAGTGAAGGCCATGCTTCATGATCAAAATGTACCAAAACATCTATGGGAAGAAGCAGCAAGGACTGCAGTGTATGTACAAAATGGAACACTCCATTGTGTTATTGGGAGTAAGATGCAATAAGAAATGTTCACATGAGAGAAGCCAAAAGTAAACCATCTGAGAATATTCGGTTGTCCAGTATATATACATGTTCCCAAGGAAAAAAGATCCAAATTGGACCCTTCAGGAAAGAAGGTCGTATTTTTTGGTTATAGTGAAACATTGAAGGCATACATAGTCTACATCCCTGGTAAAAACCAAGTTGAGATCACCAGAGATGTTACCTTCGGTGAGGATGCAACATTCAAAAATTCAAGGAAGTGTCATAGAGATGAATACCATGATGAAGAATCGATAGCTCCAAGAGTTGCAAACAAGAGAAATGATATTGTACCAGAAGAAAATGATATAGTATATCATGACATGGTAGAGCCACAAAGACCCACAGATCCACCTAGAGGAAAGAAGAGGCTAGCTTGGGCTCGTGAGATTACACAGGATGCAAAAACATATGGTGCTCTAGAAGGAACTCACAGAGAAAGAAAGAAACCAAAACCTTATTCTAGTTATGTGGCACTCCTTAGTGATACTATTTATGCAGAACCTACATGTTATGAAGAGGTTGCAGAAAAGAAGGAACTAAATGATTCCATGATTGAAGAGTACCAATCTATTTTGAAGAATGATGTTTGGGATGTGGCTTCAAGACCAGAACATAAGTCAGTTGTGATCTCAAAATGGATTTAAAAAACAAATCATGTAGTAGATGGCAGTGTTGAAGAGTAAAAGGAAAGGTTCGTGGTGTGAGGATTCTCCCATAAATAAGGAATTGATTATGAGGAGACCTTTGCTCCTGTAGAGAGATACACTTACATTAGGACTATGCTTCCGATATCTAAAATAATGAAATGGAAGATACACCAAATGGACATAAAGACAACTTTCCTGAATGGTGAGATAGAAGAGGAAGTGTATGTGGAATAGACACAAGGTTTTGAGACACATGGAAGACAATCACATGTGTGTAGGGTAAATAAAGCCTTGTATGGTTTGAATAAATCCCCCAGGGCTTGGTACGACAGAATGGATAACTTCCTGATGGTTTTGGGCTTTACCAAGAGTAAAGAAGATCCCAACCTTCAATACAAGGTTGAGGATGGAATTCCATTGATACTGTTTTTATATGTAGATAATTTTTTTATGACAGGAGAAGATAAGCTCATCACTGAGAGAAAGAGGAAGCTTGCCACATAATTCAAACTGAAATATCTAGGAATAATGCACTACCTCCTAGGTCTAGAGTTATGGAAAAGATAAAATAAAATTTTCCTAAACGAAGGAAAATATGCAGTAGATGTTTTGAAGAGGTTTGATATGATGGATTGCAAGGCCATGCCTATGCCCATGGTGAAAAATATGATCTTTCTAAGTGACACGTATTTAGAAAAAGTGGATGTTACCTTGTATAGACATATGATTGGATCACTCATGTATTTGACAAACACGAGACTAGATATATGTTTTTTGGTGAACACCTTGAGTTAGTATATGGTTGAGCCAAGACATGTTTGCCTAAAAACACGTATTGTGATACCTAAAGGGTACAATTGATTATGCTCTTAGATATGTCTCAGATTGGGAGATAAGCCTACATGGATATGATGATTCAGACTGGGTCGGTAGTGTAGTAGATCAAAAAAGTACATCTAGGTGTTGCTTCATTCTAGGATCACCTATGATTGCATGGTTCATCGGGAAGAAAACTAGTGTGGCACTCCGTACACCCAAAGAAGAATATATTGCAACATTCACATCTAGCAAAGAAGTAGTGTGGCTTAGAAAGTTGCTTGTAGGGATATTTGATCTTGAATTAAAGGAGAAATGAATTTTATGTCATAACAAAAGTTGTATTAAGTTGTTAGAGAACCTTGTGTTTCATGACAAGTAAAAACACATTGAGATCAAGTACCACTATGTACAGAACATGGTATAGAAGGGAGCAGTAAATATCTAGTATATTTCCATCGACAAATAGATAGCATATTTATTGACCAGGCCCCCATTGAGAGTTAAGTTTAATTATTTAAGAGACAAGCTAGTAGTGGTCCAAAAATACTTCTCCGGTAGTGAGAAGTGATTTTTTTCTTCAATAGTGAGATGTGATCCCCATTAGAGGGAATTTATGAGATCCCCATTAGTAGAAGCTACTCTAGCATAGGTTGGAACTCCAACGCACACTGGTATGCTACCCCAACATAGGCTTGTATGCTACCCAAGTGCAGGTTGGTACTCCAATGCATGCTGGCATGTTGCCCCATCATAGGTTGCTACTTCAACATAGGATGGTATTCCACCCTAGCACAGGTTGTTACTCCAACACAAGATCATATGCTACCCTAGCGCAGGTTGGTACCCCAACGAAGGATGGTATGCTACCCCAGCGAAGGTTGGTAACACAATGTAGGCTGGTATTCTACCCTAGTGCATTTTGGTACTCCAACGCAGGCTGGTATGCTACCCCAACATAGGTTGGTACTCCAACATAAGTTGGTATGCTACCCCAATGCAGGTTGGTATGTTACCCCAATATGAAAGGCTATTGAAAGTGCATAACTTCTTATGATATATAGATTCATGAAAATCAAAAAGAAAATGGCCAAAGTGTATAGACATGTAGAAGAAAATTATTCCTGAATAATACCTTCCTTGATAAGGGGGAGTGTTGAAGAATGTGTAGCTGGGAAATATATTCTCATATTGTATTTGATCATGAAAAAACCCTAAAAAGAATATTAGTATGTTGTACTTGTAGATTCATCCCCATCGTGGTGTTTATTGTAAAATAAAGTCAAACTGTCAAGTCGACGCCTATTGTGGAAAATGTAAATTCTAATAAAGTGACAATTGTAAAGTCAACCCTAGTAGTTAAAAGGGAAAGACATTTTTGTATAAATAGAGAGGTTAGACGCCTCATTTATACACTCATCTGACTCAAGCATAAGAGAGAGAAAATGTTCACAAGTTTTGGAGAGAGACAGAGATGTTGTTGGAAACACCGACCACACTTAGAGGGGGGGGTGAATGAGTGTGGGACTCTTTTTACAAAACTTCCCTCTTACACAAACCTCATTAGTTCTCATTCACCATTTACTCATTACTCATTATTGTCATTTATAACCATTTAGATGTGAACATATATCAACAATATATCATCAACAAATCATCACCACAAGGAACACAAAGAATAGAAGATATATGTACAATTTTCCTTTTATTATGGACTTCAATCCTTGGGGTTTTTCAGCAAGAATTGAATAGAGTACAACTCTACAAGAGCACCATCTCTATATGCAAGACTCAACTTACATCCTCAGCACCAATTGAGATGAGGGAACACTCCTCCACATATATCAATTTGTCACAGGTACGCGACCTGTCAGTAGTGCATCCCACGTGTGTACGTGCCCTGGCTCACTAAAACCTGTGTATGTATGTGGTCATTCAGTATTATAGCCTACGTACGCCTTCTAAGTTTCTTAGGGTTTTATCTTCAAAATCAACTCATATCCTTTGCAACCAATTCATCATTCTCTTGTATCTCTCTCTGTCTAGTATGACTCATAACCAATCACAACACATCCAAGCTCTCCAATAAATAACTCATTCTTCTCAACCATACAATATCAATGCTACTCAAACATGTATAAGAGATCAACATACTATAACAATCATATCATCATTGAATTAGAATATTGTTACTCACTCTATCATCCAACACAAACACATCACAACAACATACCAAGAATGCCCTAGGAATTCACCACACAACAACCACTACTATCCATCAAGATAACAATGTAACCATACCAGAGTCTCAGTGGCAGATATGAGCCCATAGTCTGTATATATGGAACTTGCTTCATTCTTCAACAACCAATCATCAACTCAAAAACCAATTTCCATGACTTCATCTCATGTACACACCCTGTCTTCATACAACCCACGTATGTACGCGTCCTGGCTCATTACATCCCGTGTATACCTCAGAAACTAGAGTTTCAGAACCTCCAAAAATTTTGTCGTCGATATCTCAGAAATGTCGAAACTTTGATGTGTTCATGAGATCCTCCATACTCTCTCTCTCTCTCTCTCTCTCTCTCTCAGAATAGATATTCAATCATGCTCAAGAGATCCACACAATATGCTCACCAAAAATACACAAGAGATGCTCCCAAAAAATGCACTTTCCACAAGAGACCCTTGCCTCTTATTTATACTCTTCATCCTCTAGGTCACTTAACCCACTTCTAGGTTACTTAACCTATTTTGCTCATTTTGGGGTTAACCACTTTCCATAATTAGAAATTTATCCATTACTTTATCATTTAAATATTCCTCCTTGACTTTGACACCTCACTTTATCATTTAAATAATCTTCTTTGATTTTGTCACTTCACTTTATTATTTAAATAATCCTTTTTTACTTTGTCACTTTACTTAATAATTGTTGGATCATGATGTCATTGATGCCAATGGTTTCATTGATTGATGTCAAGTGATTGATTGATTCCAAATGATTGATTGAGTGATGATTGATCTAATGTAATATGTATCATCCTTTATGAGAATGCATAGATGAATATGGATCAATGAGTTGACATTGATATGATGAAGATGGATCAATGAGTTGTCATTGATACATGATGAAGATAGATCGATGTGGTTTCATTGGTATATGATGCATTGTTGGAAAAATGTATAGATGACTCATTATTGTCTTATCATGATTGATAAGGTACACAAATGGATGAACTCCAAAGTGGTCCCCTTATGGTGAAAGCCCTCACGGGAAGACGCTTTTTGGATTGAGTTATCCTAGAAGAATGGTTGGAGGACCCATTCTCTCATTATTGTCTTATCATGATTGATAAGGTGCACAAATGCATGAACTCCAAAGTGGTCCCCTTATGGTGAAAGTCCTCATGGGAAGACGCTTTGCGGATTGAGTTATCCTAGAAGAATGGTTGGAGGAATCATGCTTGTATGTGGAATAATGAGATGAATATCAAGGAAATTGTTGGGGAAACTATCCTAGATTAATAGTTCTTTTCATTTCATTTCCAATGCTATGTAGAATGTCACATAACTCTTCATGGTTTGATAGTTATGTCCTTACAAAGATGAAGGACCCCCACATGAAGGCTTGAATCCCCCAAGGTAAATGAAGTCAAAGTGACCTAAAAGAAGAAATCATTATTTAAATGATAAAGTAAAGTGACAAAGTCAAGGTGGATTATTTAAATAATAAAAAGAAGTGATAAAATCAAGAAATGATAAAGTAAGGTGACAAAATCAAGAAGGAATATTTAAATGATAAAGTATTGGAGAACTTTCTATTTATGGAAAGTGGTTAACCCTAAAATAAGGAAAATAGGTTAAGTGACCTAGAGGATGAAAGTATAAATAAGATAGCAATGGTCTCTTGTAGATCATCCTTTTTGTGGATCAATGGAGAGCTTCTTGTGAGAATATCTTTTGGAATATTGATGGAGAGCTTCTCGTGAGAGCTTCTTGAGCATTTTTGGTGTGGAAAACTTGAGAATATTGAATATCTATAGGTGAATGATGTAACCAAGGATATATAAGATGAATTTCAGAGGGAAGGTGAAGAAAAGAGGGCTGCAATTCAAGGGAGGATAAATTATTTTCATGATGCTTTCTAAGGTATGTTATTTACAGGCCATCTCACCATTTTCACAATAACTTTTTTTCTTTAATGATTCAGACAGTGAGATTTATATGTCATTGAGGAAACATATCCAATTATCTATGGTAAAAATTTCATCTGGTGGGTCATTGTATTTTTGGAGATACACTCCATGGAAAATAGGGTTTGTGGCTAGTCTCGAAACTAGTCTAAAACAAGTGTTTTAGGTAAAAACGTCATAACTTATTCATAATATATCCAAATTACATGAGACCAATTGTGTTGGTTATATTATAGTCTTTAGTATTCTTTGTAACTTTTTCATATCAATTCAACAAATATTTCATGCAGGGCACTCTCTACAAGGTCTCTCTCTAGAATAAGCCAGAATTCAACAATGTATGCCATTTTTCCTATAAATCATTTTCTGAGAGGTACCAAGTACTGAAACCCGGGGTAATTGCATAAAAAAAATTGAATAACATTGTGTATCAGTTTCAGATCTTTATTCATTACAGGTACAGATTTATGATTATTTCAAGTTAGGGTTGTTGACTAATCCAAAACTAGTCATGGTTGAGACAAACAATTGATGAGTTGTCACATACATGAGGTGTATAGTTGATGATGTTGGTACATATTAATGAGTCACTGTTGATGATTAGTTTACACATGATCAATATATACTTGGTACATGGTTGGATGCACTTTCTTATGGTACAGGTTGATTACAGGTTGTTTGGCACATGTTCATGCATGGTTGATGCACTTGTTTATGGTACAAATTGATATTTGTTGAGGATTTTTTGCCTCATCTCATTTGGTGCTAAGGGTGTAAGATGAGTCTTGCATTATAGAGCTAGTGCTATTGTATATTTTTACTCTATTCAATTGTTTCTGAAAATCCCCAAGGATTGTAGTATGTAATAAAAAGAAAATTGTACATACATCTTGTGTTCTTTGTGTTCCTTGTGGTGATGACTTGTTGATGATATATTTATGATATATGTTGCTGATATGTTTTGACATTTGACTAGTTATAAATGAAAACAATGAGTAATGAGTTAATGGTGATTGTTAATTAAGAAGTTTTGCAAAAAAGAGCCCTACATTGTTCACCCCCCCTCTCAGTGTAGTCGGTGTGTCCAACAATTGGTATCAGAGTGGGCCTTCACTATAATCCTTAACAGGATTGAAGGATATCCATAGACACATATATGGATGATGAAATACCAATACTTTATGAGGAAAACTATTCTACTTGGATAATAGAGATGAGAGTGTATTTGAAGACAATGGGAGTAGTTATTTGGAAGGTAGCCATTGGTGGATCAGTTCCGTTGAAGAACAAGTCAAAGTTTGCAACTCAAAGGGATGGAAATAAGAATGATGCATTGGCTCTCAAGACCATTCTTAGTGGAGTCTCAATCCCTATCAAATAAAGCATGGAACAATGCACTTCTGCCAAGGATCTATGGCTAAATCTAGAGGAGACATATCAAAGAAAGGAGAAGGAACATATTGAAGACCACTCCATCAAGATTATCAAAGGTAAAGAATCTCCAAAAGCCCTTGATTGTATTATTTATAAATGTGATCTTGAAAACATTTCAAGTGAAGATAACACAAAGGAAGATCCCAAAATTATTTCAAATGAAGATATAGAATCTCCAAAGACTCTTGATTTCAATGTTTCAAAATGTGATGATGTTGAATTTTTCTCAAGTCAAGAAGATGATCTAGAAATAATTTGTGTAAAGTTTGATGGTAGTTATGCCATGGAAAGAATAGAAGAAGATCTATTAGAACTTCAAAATGAATTTGAAGAGGGTTTATATAAATACAAAAGTGATCATTTTTATACACACTATAATTATCTTTCAGATAACACTAATAAGTTTCTTAGGAGGAGTCAAAGGAACATCTTGAAGTTAAAGGGAATCCTCAAAGAACAAGAAGAGAGAAATAAGACTAAATTGGAACAAAAGAAATAAGAGATCACAAGACTAAAGAATGAAAAAGAAGATATGAAGGTAGATGATGAGATTAGCAAAATTTTTGAAACTATTATTCATCTCAAGACCCAAATTGAAGAAGCCAAAAGGGTAGAAGAACTTTTGAAGAATCAAATTAAT
>ML798264.1:238231-252728 GCA_009831015.1 Picea engelmannii | reverse complement strand
GTAATTTCTAACCCAAAAAGTGCAACTCTTTATTCCAAAATTTTGGTTTTTAATTCAAAAAATGTGAATTATGAAATACAAAAGTGTCAATTTCAATTGAAAATGTGTCAATTTTTATTCCAAAATAATCAATATCTAACTACTACAATGTGTTTGTATTTCAATATTTTGAGTTAGTTGCAATTTGTTTTCATTTTTTTTTACTCTCGTATGTCCATATTACCATTGGTGACTATGCCCATATGATGCTATTAACATCAATGGGAATATTTTCTTCCAAACCAACAATCCATTGTTATTTTTTATTCAAAAAATTTCTATACAATTCATTGTTGAACATACACTTTGTAAGACTCAATAGTTGTAACATCTTGCTCTTTCGCACTGAGCGAACTTATTCTTTGAGGACACTTGTTCACAAGTGATCCAGATTATTATACTATTAAACATTTGATTTGGATTATGAGTCGTTATGGGTTGATGACATGTTGTTTTGCTACATTGACATAGACATGTGCTATTGACTCGGTTTTACTGAGTGTGCAGGATTTGGGACCTCGAGGATGCAAAGGCATCAATGGAACCCCTTGGACTCCGGATCAAGTCGAGGAGTGAACTATTGGGGCTTGATTGTTTTATATGTGATATTAGTGCATCTGATTAGATGATATGATTATTGATATATTTCTGACATGATTAGTTGATGATGCAGGTTGACGATAGCTTTCCAACCAAACTTACATGTGGAGTAGAGGGGTCACACAGGACAACCAGAGATGTTGAGGGAGAGGTGTGAACAACATACCTACCACAGCCTACTAGCACTCCCGCCGTGGCTCAAACTATAGGTTAACAATTACCTAGTTCGAGAGGACCCATGATGCTGTGAGGGTAGACTACGACATTCACTCACTATGATTCTAAGAGGCATGCAATAAGGTAGGGCCTTATTCCTTAGAGGCCCTTAGTCTCCCACACGATCACCTAGCGGAGTATTGACTCCAGGGATTTTTTATGTCTACCAAGTCAGTCAAGAGGTGAGTGGCACCCTTGGAGCACATAGTGTGTCCTAAAGGGAACGTCGCACAAGAAAAATGAAATGGGGCGAGTGCACCCTTGGAGCACGTAGTGCGTCCTGAAGGGCACATCACGCAAGGGAAACAAAATGAGGCGAGTGTCACCCTTGGAGAACCTAGTGCGTCCTGAAAGGCATGTTACGTTGTTAATTAATAAATGGATGAACCTAGATGGACTTAGAAGAATAACATGATAATTTTAAAACTTTTTCCCTAATAAAATGAAGACTAGCCTCAAAAATTAAAATCTAGGTCTAGGTGAAACTTGTGGTAAAAGAAGAATTTTTGTACAAAAAAAAATAATAATTTTTTTATATAAATATATAATAATCATCATCATAATTAATCTTGTGACAAGAAGGGGGTAAGAAATTAAATTGATTTATAAAAATATTTTGGGATAAAATTTAAAAAAAAAAGGAAATAATTGTTTTACTATATTATGATAATTAAAAAAATTATTCATTAAAAAGAAAAAGGGAAAAAGGGTAAGTTTCTGCAAATGCCTTTCTAAGTTTAAATAAAAAGGGGAAAGAGGGAAATCTAAAATAATTAGGAAACTAGGAAAAAGCGGGAAACATAAAAAGAAATGAGAAACACAAGGAAAAAGAAGAGAGTCTAACTTAGTAAGGTATCTAGCATTAAAGAACTTTCTAATTTAAACTCAACTAGTAAATTAATAAGGGGGAAAGTCATTTAAACTTGTAAGGGAAATTGGAGACACATAGGAGCGATTCTAGGATTGACTTTAGTGGGTGAGGGGAATAAGGGTAATTAATTAATTAATGAAATTAATTTTTGGAGGAATGAAGGGGATGGGTGACACATGTACGGGGAGGATTTTTATGAATTAAATTATTAAACATTAAATTAAATGGGATTTTGGGAAGGTAAACGACTTCGAGACTCTATATAATGGAGCGAGGAGAAGGATGAAGGATCTCTTCTGTTTTTGTAACCTTACGCTGCAAAAATTTATACTTGACTAACTTAGCTTGTGGGAGGTGGGATACCCAGTTCGGTGAGGAGTGGTAGCTCGGCCTTGCGAGGTGAGCTCGGAGATAGTTGATTCTCTGGTTAGTGTGTGTGGCCCCTTTGTGACTCAGGGGGCTAAGGGGGAAGAAGATTACCCCTAGTGTTGGCTGGGAGGCACCGATGAATTCTCATTGGTTGGCAAGTGGGAGCTACATGGAGTGCATAGGACAACAACTCAGAGCGGGCTACTTGGGATATGGTAGGCTTCCTTTATTTCTGCATGGTAGATTGTTAGTATGAATTATGATTTTAGTTCTGTAAGTTTAATTGGGTAAATAAAATGATTGTCTTAGAATTCTAGTGGATGACTGAAATTCCCCCCATAGCCTTTAGCTAGATGTTGATTTCCCATGGCCTTTGATCCCTACATGTCTTGACCGTCCTGTGGTTGATTTATTGAGATGATTGCGGTTTAGTTTTTCCTTCATCCCTAATTCATCAATCCATCCCTGAGTAGTTAGCCAGGAGCCTGATATACGGTCGTTGCTTCGTCGTTAATAGACCTATGGATATCAACGCCTTTCTTTTATGTGCATGGATGATGAGCAAAGGATGTTCCTATCAGTTGTCTACCTCTGTTGTTTGTCCTTGGTTGATTGTTTGATTTGCGCATTCTAACAAAAGTACCTCTACGTATGGATTTAATTGCGTCCTTGTTGCTTTATCTTTGTTGTTGTTTTGTTCTCCACGCCTTCAGAGCTTAACCTTGGATTTTCTCTACACGTTGGCTGATAGAATCTCTGTAGTCATTTCAATGAATTTTCCCATGGATCTTTCGGTTTCTCTTACTGATGTCTGTGTTTTATTTTTTTATGCGTTTGTGTTATTACACTAATCCAAGTGCTTGTTTGGTTTATCGAATGTGATTACATTTTATTGACTGCTATTCGGAGAACTATTCTAATATCCACAACAATTTGACTATTTAAAAGGAATTTATTTCTCAGCAGAAATTTTACCTTTCAGAAATGATATACTATGTACAGTCGACGCATCTTTGAGTTGTACATACCTTACGTTTTTATTTTTCTATGATATTGAATCGAACCAGAACATCTTCTTTTTATTGAATGGTTTGTCTGCTCAGTACCTCTTACCAATAATTGTTTTTATTCCTTTATTTCCTGGTATGTGTGGTACATCGATTTGCTCATTTAAATGATGATGGCAATGTAGTTCCTTCTGGTGCAATTTTGCACAACAATTTTCTTATTTAAATGATGACAACAATGTAGTTTGCTTCTGGTGCGTTTTTGCACAACAATTTTCTCATTTAAATGATGACAACAATGTAGCTCCTTTTGGTGCATTTTTGCACAACGATTTTCTTATTTAAATGATGACTGAAATGTAGTTTCCTTCTGGTGCATTTTTGCACAATGATTTTCTTATTTAAATGATGATAACAATGTAGTTTCCTTCTGGTGTGTTTTTTCACAACAAGTTTCTTATTTAAATGATGACAACAATGTCGTTTCCTTATGGTGCATTTTGTACAACGATTTTCATATTTAAATGTTGACAACATTTTGTTGTTGAATGGACACGATTTTCCCTTAAATGTAGACTGCGTTTTGTTGTTGAATGGACATGATTTTCCCTTAAATGTAGATTGCATTTTGCTATTGAATAGACACAATTTGCCCTTAAACGTTGATTGAGTTTTGTTGTTGAATGGACACAAATTTGCCATTAAATGTTCACTGTGTTTTGTTGTTAGAATGACCACGAGTTTGCCTTAAATGTTAACTGCTACAACAATGTTACTGGTCATGTTAATTGCCATGTTATTTGCTATGTTAATTGGCATGTTATTTGCCAGGTTAATTGCTACAACGATGTTAATGGTCAACAGTTTCCTTCTTAATGTTTATTGCTACAATGATGTTAATGGTCAGTAATTATGTTAATGGCGATGTTAATTGCTACAACGTTGTTAATAGTCAACAGTTTCCTTCGTAATGTTAATAGACAACTAGTTATTTTTGGTACGGTTACTATAGATAGACGATATGCATAATTTAATTTGTTTACAAGTGTTATAATTGTAGCATTCCACATTGATATGGTTAATGTGGTTATATATTGTTAATTGATAGTCATATTGTAAATTTGGGATTAATTTAGAATTGCCCAATTAGATTGTGATTAATGATTAAATGAGATTAGTGAGTATTGACCAAAGTATAGATTAAACTTGCTAAATTAAATTGTAGTTAATGATTAAATGAGATTGGTGAGCTTTGACTAAATTGTAAATTATACTTGCTAAATTAGAGTGGAAATAATGTTAAATTAGACTTGATGAATGGGTTGGGTTGTTGGCGAAGTTGTGTAACATCTTGCATTTTCTTTTTGACGTCATCCTGCATCTTGTCGACCTGTTGCATGGGGTATGTGTGTAACCTTCTTGTCAGGGAGACTCCTAGCACATCAGAGTTATCTAGAGTCCTGGGTCCAGATAGGATGTGTTGCACCAAGGTTATTTACATGTCAATCGCCTGGGGATGACATGATTCCTGATGAGGGAATCATGGTGCACCCTATTGGATAGCGGCGAATGATAACTTTGCTGGAGTTAGTGTCTTCCGTGTGAGAGTTGTCGAGCATTGTAAGTTTTCTTTTGGCGCATGGGTTGAATGCCTACATGCGTTGGGTTTGCGCGCCTTGAGGTTCTAGTATTGTTCATCAAGGTCATTGTATCAGGAGGGAGATGATTTCCCTATCTTGTAGGAATGTCTTGTTTGCGTCAGGAGGGTAGTCATTCCTCCTTGTTGTTCTACGCATGTTTCGCCCAGTTTCCCTTGTGCCAGTGCGTGGTGTCATAGTTGCATGTTTCCTGGGCTACGTGCTTGCATTCGTCATCAGTGGTGTGTTTAAACTATTGTCATCGTTGCCTTATTGCCTAAGAACAAAAAAAAAAATACTTTGCACTTCTTCTTTTCTTGTAGTCGTAACGATGGGGTCATTACATATGGTATCAGAGTGGGATTCAACCCGTGACTTGGGATCACTACGGATTTTGTTGTTATGATTTTGGTTATAATCTTGCTAATTGAGTTGACTTGTATTCATGCAGGTAATCATGGTTAGAGGACGCCACATAGGAAGACGATGGGGTGCTAGGGTAGGAGGCACGACACCTCTAGTAGCATCCACACCTCAGGGGTCTAACCCCCAGGGAGACGAACAGGTTGTCGGGTAGGAGAAGATAGTGGTGGGTGATGTGGTTGGAATGATGAGGTCTTTTTAGCGGATGTCTGAGGCATTGATTATTTGTTTGGACAGAGATGAGTCCAGGGCATCGACAACCCCTGAGGGTCCACCGCGTGCTCCAGTCGATACTGGTAGCATTCACCGTAAACTCGAGAAGGTCAAATTTCCTGAGTTCTTTGGTGCTCCCAATGACACAACTGTCGACGAATGGTTGGATAATATGGCGATGTTCTTTGCACTTCGCGAATGTACCTCCAACATGAAGGTCCGCATGGTAGTCTTTCAACTGAAGGGGAGTTCTCTTCTATGGTGGAAGATGCTCCTATTGCAGCTGAACATGGTCGTCGAAGATGTGTCATTAGAACTATTCAAGGAATCATTTCAAGAAAGGTACCTATCAGAGGAATTCATTGAGCATTAGCTCAACAAGTTCAACGCCTTACGACAGGGTGACCGTATGGTGCCTGCGTACGAGGCCGATTTTATGGAGTTGCTTCGGTATGCTCCGCATATTAATACTGAGAAAATTAATGTCAACAAGTTCATGTTCGACCTTAATGGTAGCTTACGTGCAAAGGTTAGGATTTTGATGCCTCAAACCTTGAATGATGTCATCTAGAAGGCCCTCATAGGAGAGGAGGAGCTTACCAGTGGGGGACAGAGCAGGAATCCAACAAGACCAATAGGGTAGGTGTCATCTGGTGGACTGTAGCATCAGACACCAACCAAACATGCACCAGGATATCATGGCTTCCAGAGGGGATCCACTTTCACTACACCTCAGTGACCGACACCTTCGCAGCGGACACCTTATTAGGGACCAAATCATCAACAACAATGTCGACCGCTGCAGTAGAAGTTTAGGACTGTTCAGCAGAACTGACTAGGATTCCAGGCTAGTGGGCCGTCATCTTCTACTTTGGGTACCAGGAGTACTGGACTGAAGAAGGGGTGTTGGAAGTGTGGGGAGCCACACTACCAGTGTGACTTCCCAGTGGAGAGGACTAGAGCATATGGATCAGCTAGACCCATTACTATGAGATATTTGGGCAAGGCCCATAGGATTCATGCAGTCGTGAATAACCATCCGGCAGAGCACCAGTCGACTGTTCTTGAGATGTCAGGTACCGTCGCTGACTAGACCCTTAGTATTTTGATAGATCTCGATACTACCAAGAGTTTCATTTATGGTGCAACGCTAAAAAGGATTAAGGTAAAGGAAATTAAATAGGACGAGTTTAGCTTCATAGAGATGGCTTCGGGATCCAAACAAAAGGTTGGAGGAAAGGTTATGGGATGTAACCTTAACCTGGGAGAGTGTTTCACTAGGGATAACCTGTACATCATGATCTTAGGATCTTATGACTTCATTATCAGTATGGACTTCTTGGAATCACATGAGGAGATACTCAACTAAAAGATGAAACAATTGATCTTGGTTGATGATGAGGGACAGAGACACGTGATTATAGGATGGAACCAAGGAGTTTCCCTGAGGTTCATCTCTTCCTTTCATCTACGGAGTAATATTTATGTGCAAGGGATGTAATATTTATGAAATCCTTGCATTAAATGAGAAGGGAGTAGCGAAAGGTCTAGAACACCTTCCTGTGGTGAGAGAGTTTGCAGACGTCTTCCTAGAGGAGTTACCCAGGATGTAACCGAAGAGGAAATTGGAGTTTACTATAGACCTAAAACTAGGGGCTGAACCAATAGAGAGAATGCCTTATCGGATGTCGACCCCGGAGTTATAGGAGTTGAGAATGCAACTAAATGAATTGTTGGACCTGGGACTGATACGTCCAAGTGTGTCATTGTGGGGTGTGCCTCTTATTTTCATACAAAAGAAGGATGGGTCATGCAGGCTTTGCATTGACTACCGTCAATTGAACAAGGAAATGATCAGGAATCAGTATCCATTGTTGAGGATAAATGATTTGTTTGATAAGATTAAGAGTGTGACAGTGTTCTCAAAGATTGATTTGCGATCAAGGTATCACCAGTTGCGGATCAAGGAGGAGGATGTTCCTAAGATCTCATTTAAGATGAGGTTTGGACATTATGAGTTTACTATTTTACCGTTTGGACTGACAAACGCCCTAGGGGTATTTATGATTTTGATGAACGGGGTGTTCCGCGAGTACTCGGACAAGTTCGTCAAAGTATTCATTGACAATATTTTGATTTACTCTCGGATGACGGAGGTGCATGATGAGCACTTTCACTTAGCACTACAATTTCCATGAGAGCACAGATTGTATGGGAAGTTGTCGAAATGCTCATTTTATCTATCAAGGATTCATTACTTAGGACATGTCATCTCCGACGAAGGTATCACCATGGATCCAACAAAGTTTGAGGCTATTATGGAATGGCCTACACCGACGAATGTCCCGGAAGTGTGTAGCTTCATGGGTTTAGCAGGATACTATCGACAGTTCATCAAGGGATTTTTGAAGATAGAAAATACGATCATAGAGTTGCAGAAGAAGAACAAGAAATTTCTTTGGACCGAGAAATGCGCGGAAGCTTTTAGGAGGCTCAAGGAGCGGTTGAAAATGACACCGATACTAAAAGTCCCTGACATGGACACAAACTTTTTGTTATGCACTGACGCATCCAAGGAAGGCTTAGGTGGAGTCTTGATGCAAGACAGTCGAGTGATCTCTTACATCTCGAGGAAACTGAGAAGGCATGAGGAGAACTATGCGACACATGATTTGGAGTTGTTATCCATTGTTTATGCCTTGAAGGTTTGGAGACACTACCTAGTTGGACAAAAATTTGAATTTAATACGGACCACTATGGACTACAACACATATTTACTCAAATAGACCTGAACACACGACAGCGGCGTTTGTTGGAATTACGTAGCAAGTATGACTTCGAGATTACTTACATAAAAGGAACAATGAACTGAGTGGAAGATGCATTGAGTTGGAGACCACGCATATTTTCGATGTTTGCTCTTCAGATGAATCTACATGAAAAGATTATAAATTTATAGTGTGATGATGAATCATACAAAGAGGTCGAGGGTTTTATCGGACAAAACACAATGATGGTACCAATATTTGAAGGATTTACGTTTGACGACGATGGATTATTGAGGTTTAAAAATTGGATTTACATACCACCGCACGACGAGTTGAGGAGCTTGATCCTAAGAGAGGCTCATAGAGCAGTCTACATGGCTCACCTAGGAGTCACGAAGATGAGGGAAGACCTTAAACCCTTATTCTTCTGGAAGGGAATGAAGGCAGAAATAGTAAACTATGTGGCTAGATGACTAGAATGTCAGCAGGTAAAGGCTGAACATTGACATCTAGTAGGATTAATACAACCACACACTATTCCAGAATCAAAATGGGAGGTTGTTTCGATGGATTTTATTATTGGATTTCCAATAATGGAAAGGAGGCACAACTCAATTTTTCTAGTAGTTGACACTCTAACAAAGAGTGATAATTTTATTCCTATGTGTACGATGTATTAGGAACCTAACATAGCTACAGTTTTCATCAGTGAGATTGTGAGGTTGCATGGAATGCCTAAGAGAATTATATCTGATCGAGGATTGGTGTTTACTGGATGATTTTGGACTAGTTTCCAAGAGGCCTTGGGAACCCAGCTTAATTTCAGTACTGCATACCACCTGGAGACTGACGGACAGACTGAACGAACTAACCAAACCTTGGAGGACATGTTGCACATGTACGTGATGGACCAACAAAAGCGTTGGGAAGAATTCTTGCCTTTGATAGAATTCGCTTATAAAAGCAGTTACCAAAGCACTATTAAGATGGTGCCTTTCGAGTTTTTTTACAGGTGACCGTGTCAGACGCCTTTGAGTTGGGATCAGCTTGAGGATAGGGTCCTGGTGGGACCAGAAGAGATCCAAGAAATGGAAGAGAAAATGAAAACAATAAGACAAAGGATTAAAGAAGTGCAAGATCGATAGAAGAGTTATGTCGATGCGCACCGTGTCAACCGTAGTTACGAGTTTGGCTATCAAGTCTTCTTGCGGGTTAAACCGCATAAGCGTTTGATCAAGTTTGGAAAGGGAGATAAACTCTCTCCTAGGTTCATGGGACCTTTTGAGATCATGGAAAGAAAGGGGTCCGTGGCCTATCAACTAGCCTTTCCTGATTCCTTGAGGCGTATGCACGATGTTTTCACGTATCTGTTTTGAGACATTATATTAGTGATCCTACACATGTTATTGACATGATTTCCTTGCAGGTATCATATGAGGGGGTTCTCACGGCTGAGTCGATATGCATCTTCGATCATCACATTCGACATCTACAATGTCAAACAGTAGAGCAGGTCAAGGTCCAGTGGGATAGCTATAGTCCACACTTGGCGACCTGGGAGGACGTATATGATATGCACCAACAATTTCCATTTTTGTTTGATAGATAGACTTATGATACTGTGATACACATTATTTCTGCACTTATACTGTGAAACTTTGAGATGAAGTTTAGACCAAGAGGAGGTGTATGTAACATCGTGCTCTTGCACACTGAACAAAATTATTCTTTGAGGATACTTGCTCACAAGTGATCTAGATTATTATACTATTAAATGTTTGATTTGGATTATGAGGTGCTATGGGTTGATGACATGTTTTTTTGCTGCATGGACACATATAGGTGATATTGACTTGGTTTTACTAAGTGTGCAGGATTTTGGACCTCGAGGATGCAGAGGCATCGATGGAACCCCTTGGACTCTAGATCAAGTCGGGGAGTGAACTATTGGGGTTTGATTGTTTTATATGTGATATTAGTGCATCTGATTAGATGATATGATTATGGATATATTTTTGACATGATTAGTTGATGATGCAAGCTAACAATAGCTTGTTGACCAGACTCACATGTGGAGTAGAGGGGTCACGCAGGACTACAAGAGATGTTGAGGGAGAGGTGTGGACAACAACCTTGCCACAGCCTACTAGCACTCCCGTCATGGCTCGAACTATAGGGTAATGATTACCTATTCTGAGAGGACCCACGATACCATGAGGGCAGACTGCGACAATCACCCATGATGATTCTAAAGGGTGCGCAATAAGGCAGGGGACTTATTCCTTAGAGGCCCTTAGTCTCCCACAAGATCACCTGACGGAGTATTGAATCCAGGGTTTTTTTTTGTCTACCAATTCATTCAAGAGGTGAGTGGCACCCTTGGAGAATGTAGTGCATCCTGAAGGGCACGTCGCGCAAGAAAAATGAAAGGAGGTGAGTGGCACCCTTGGAGCACATAGTGTGTCCTGAAGGGCACGTCACGCAAGGGAAACAGAATGAGGTGAGTGGCACCCTTGGAGCACCTAGTGCATCCTGAAGGGCATGTCACATTGTTAATTAATAAATGGATGAACCTATATGGCCCTAGGAAGAGTAACGTGATAAGAAAAATTTTAAAACTTTTTCACTAATAAAATGTCTCCAAGCCTCGAAAATTAAAATCTAGGTCTAGGTGAAACTTGCGGTAAAAGAATAATTTTTGTATAAAACAAAATAATAAAAAAAATTGTATAAATATATAATAATGATAATCATCATTAATCTTGTGACAAGAAGTGGGTAAGAAATTAAATTGATTTATAAAAATATTTTGGGATAAAATTTAAAAAAAAAAGGGAAATAATTGTTTTACTATATTATGCTAATTAAAAAAATTATTCATTAAAAAGAAAAAGGGAAAAGGGTAAGTTTTTGCCCATGCCTTTTTGAGTTTAAATAAAAAGGGGAAAGAGTGAAATCTAAAATAATTAGGAAACTAGGAAAAAGTGGGAAACATAAATAGAAAGGGGAAACACAAGGAAAAAGCAGAGAGTCTAACTTAGTAAGGTATATAGCATTAAAGAACTTTCTAATTTAAACTCAACTAGTAAATTAATAAGGGGGAAATTCATTAAAACTTGTAAGGAAAATTGGGGACACCTAGGAGCGATTCTAGGATTGACTTTAGGTGAGTGATGGGAATAAGGGTAATTAATTAATTAATGAAATTATTTTTTGGATGAATGAAGGGGATGGGTAACACATGTACGAGGAGGATTTTTATGAATTAAATTATTAAACATTAAATTAAATGGGATTTTGGGAAAGTAAAGGACTTCGAAACTCTATATAATGGAGGGAGGAGAAGGATGAAGGATCTCTTTTGTTTGTGTAACTTTACGTTGCATAAATTTATACTTGATTGACTTAGCTTGTGGGAGTTGGGATACCCATATCGGTGAGGAGAGGTAGCTCGGCCTTGCGAGGCAAGCTGGGAGCTAGCTAATTCTTTGGTTAGTGTGCATGGGCCCTTTGCGGCTTGGGGGGATAAGGGGGAATAAGAGTACCCCTAGCATTGGCTAGGAGGTATCGGTGAAGTCTCATCAGTCAACAAGCGGGAGCTCCACGGAGTGCGGGGGGCAACTCAGAGCAGGCTACTTGGGATACAGTACACTTCCTTTATTTCTGCATGGTAGATTGTTAGTATGAATTATGATTTTAGTGCTATAGGTTTAATTGGGTAAAGAAAATGATTGTCTTAGAATTCTAGTGGATGACTGAAATTCCACCCATAGCCTTTAGGTCGATGTTTGGTTTATTGATTGAGATGATTGCGGTTTATTTTTGCCTTCATCCCTAGCTCATCAGTCCATGCCTGAGAAATCGCCCAGGAGCTTGATCTATAGTTGTCACTTTGGTGTTAATAGACCTATGGATCTCAACGCCCTTCTTTTCTGTGCGTGAATGATAAGCGAAGTATGTTCCTGTCAACTGTCTACCTCTGTTGTTTTTCCTTTCTTGATTGTTTTTCTTATGCCTTCTAGCAAAAGTACCTCTGCATATGGATTTCTTTGCGTCTTTGTTGGTTTATCTCTGCACTTGTTTTGTTCCCCGTGCCTTAAGGGATTAACCTTGGATTTTCTCTGCGCTTTGGCTAATAGAATCTCTGTGGTCATTTCAGTGAATTTTCCCATGGATCTTTTCACTTCTCTTACTGATGTCTTTGTTTTATTTTTTTATGCGTCTACGTTATTACACTAATCCCATCACTTGTTTGATTTATGGACGGCGATTACATTTTACTAACTTCTATCTAGAGAACTATTCTAATATCCACAACGATTTGACTATCTAAAAGGAATTTATTTCTCAATAGAAATTTTACCTTTCAGAAATGATATAATATGTACAGTCGGCACATCTTTGAGTTGTAGATACCTTATGTTTTTATTTTTCTATGATACTGAATCCAACCAGAACATCTTATTTTTATTGAATGGTTTGTCTACTCAGTACTTCTTACCAATAATAGTTTCTATTCCTTTATTTCCTGGGATGTGTGGTACAACGATTTTCTCATTTAAATGATGATGACAATGTAGTTCCTTCTGGTGCGTTTTTTCACAACAATTTTCTTATTTAAATGATGACGACAATGTAGTTTCCTTCTAGTGATTTTTTGCACAACGATTTTTTCATTTAAATGATGAAGAGAATGTAGTTCCTTCTGGTGCAATTTTGCACAATGATTTTCTTATTTAAATGATGACGGCAATGTAGTTTCCTTCTGGTGTGTTTTTGCACAATGATTTTCTTATTTAAATGATGATGGCAATGTAGTTTCCTTTTGGTGCGTTTTTGCACAACGATTTTCTTATTTAAATGATGATAGCAATGTAGTTTCCTTCTGGTGTGTTTTGTACAATGATTTGCATATTTAAATGTTGACTGCATTTTGTTGTTGAATGGACATGATTTTCCCTTAAATGTAGATTTTGTTTTTCTATTGAATGGACACGATTTGCCCTTAAATGTAGATTGTGTTTTTCTGTTGAATGAACACAATTTGCCCTTAAATGTTGATTGAGTTTTGTTGTTGAATGGAAACGAATTTGCCATTAAATGTTGAATGCATTTTTCTACTGGAATGACCACGAGTTTTTCTTAAATGTTAACTTCTATAGTGATGTTAATTTCTACAACGATGTTACTGGTCATGTTAATTGCCATGTTCATTGCAATGTTAATTGCTATGTTAATTACCATGTTATTTTCCAGGTTAATTGCTACATCGATGTTAATGGTCAACAATTTCCTTCTTAATGTTAATTTCTACAGTGATGTCAATGGTCAGCAGTTATGTTAATGGTGATGTTAATTTCTACAACGTTGTTAATAGTCAGCAATTTCCTTCTTAATGTTAATAGACAACTAGTTATTTTTGGTACAGTTACTATAGATAGATGCCATGTGTAATTTAATTTGTTTACAAGTGTTATATTTGTATCATTCCACATTGATATGGTTAATGTGGTTATATATTGTTAATTGATAGTTAGATTGTAATTTTGGGATTAACTTAGAATTGCCCAATTAGATTGTGATTAATGATTAAATGAGATTAGTGAGTATTGACCAAATTATAGATTAAACTTGCTAAATGAAATTGTAGTTAATGATTAAATGAGATTGGTGAGTTTTGACTAATTGTGAATTATACTTGATAAATTAGAGTGCAACTAATGTTAAATTAGATTTGTAATTATTATCATTAGACTTGATGAATGGGTTGGGTTGTTGGTGAAATCATGTAACAACTTGCGTTTTTTTGTTGATGGCATCCTGTGTCTTGTCGACCTATTGCCTGGGGTATGTGTGTAACCTTCTTATCAGTGTGACTCCTAGCATGTCAGAGTTATCTAGAGTCCTGGGTCCAGATAGGATGTGTTACGCCAAGGTTAGTGACGCTTCTATCACCTGGGGATGACATGATTCCTAATGAGTGGATCATGGCACACCCTATTGGATAGTGGTGAATGATAACTTGTTCGGAGTCGGTGTCTTTCATGTGAGAGTTGTCGAGCATTGTAAGTTTTCCTTTGGCACATGTGTTGAACGCCTACATGCATTGGGTTCGCGTGCCTTGAGGTTCTAGTCTTGTTCATTAAGGATGTTGTTTCAGGAGGGGGATGATGTCCCTAGCTTATAGGCATGTCTTTTTTGCATCGGGAGGGTAGTCATTCCTCCTTGTTGTTCTACACATGTCTCGCCCAATTTCCAATGCATGGTGTCATAGTTGCTTGTTTCCTATGTTGTGTGCTTGTGTTCATTGCCAGTGGTGTGGTTAAAATGTTGTCATCGTCACCTTCTTGGCT
>ML798264.1:199980-235156 GCA_009831015.1 Picea engelmannii | reverse complement strand
AGAATTACTTTATGCATTTTTGCATGATATGTTTAGTGTTTCTAAAAAATCATGTATGATGCTAATATCTATTTTCTATTGTCATTATATATTTACAGTCCAACAATTTTTTGTTATATATCCAAAAAGAGGTCTTCCATGGAATAACAAAATTTCTTCAAAAGAAGCACAAGAGGCCTATAGATCAAGTTGAGAACCAAGGGGAATGAATATTTTTAGTGGTCCCTGAGAAACAATATAATCCCCAAATACTTGTATCTAATATATATGGATTTCTCGGGAAAGGATGAGAATAAGAAAGAAGTTTGTAAATTCACTCTTATCATTTGTTTCTTCATCGAGTCCAGCTGAAAAATATACAGAGGAGGAATAAGAGAGGTGAAGAATGTTTCTTTCTTCCCCTATTGGGTGAGTTCCTTGGGATGACCCATAGAATAAATCCCATTGAATGTTTTTGTTTATTCCAAAGTTTGAGAGGGGGTGGGGGGGGGATGGGGTTGGAGGGGAGGGAATCGAAGGTTGAGGGAATGGTAAGAGAAAAACTAGGGGGGGGGCATGATAGTTATATCTTTGAATATGGATTTATTCATGGCATTCCAAAATCCCTGAAAAATCATTGGGGGAATACCTTTGAATTTAGATAAGCCCGAATTTTCCTACCATGAGTGAAATGCTTCTTGGATTGTGTGTCCTATCCATTCTGAGTTGAACTTGAGAGTAAGTTTTATAGTGGTCCATACTTCAACAGTGTAAGAGTAGGATAAGAAAAGGTGGTTTCTTGATTATTCTTGTTTTTTGAAAAGGAATCATGTTCTAGGCCCTGTGAAGATTCTTTTCTTTAAGTTTTCCCAAGTCTGGGCATTCCCCTTTAGGATAATTAAAATGAAGAGTTTGGTCTTTTCTAGGAGGTTGAGTTTCCATATCAGTTGTATCAACTAAGGATGGGCTTCCATTTTAAAAGGGAGTGCTTCATATCCTGACTTTGGATAGTGTTTTCCTTTTGGGTTGAAGGACAAGATCAGTTTGTCCTCTTGATATGAAATATGGACCAATGACTCTTTTAGATTTTTTATATATTCATCCCAATTATGTGCATGGAGTTCATATAAACTAACATCTCTCTAGGAATTCCACCTTTTTGGATGATGATCTCCTTTGTGAATTTGATTTAGGAATAAGAAACCATGTTGGTGGATGATTTGGGGGATTTTGTTTGGTAGATAATGATTTTTTTGAAACCCTATTTGATCATATTTTTTTTCCATTTCCTAATTTCTATATGAGGCAATGTTTTTTTATTGAGAAGGAATGGACAAAGGATTTATATAAAAATGATCCACTAGATGGGGATTTTTGAGGACTTTGAATCCATGTCACGAGAGACTCATTTGTGAAGTATTTTCCTTTGAATATTTGGAACCATATCCCATTTTTCTCAATCAGGTTTCAACCATTTTTTGTTGTCAATGCTTTTTCAAATAGATGAATAATATAGAGACCCCATCCCCCTAAGTAATTTGGAAGAGAAATATTTTCCCAAAAAATTGTGACTAAGTTACTTTGATCTTGTTTTCCCACCCATAAATATATGAAAGATATATTTTTAAGCTTGTTAAGGATTCATTTTAGAACCCAGGAAAGAGAGTTCCAGTATACAAAAATGGATTCAATGACTGACTTGATTATGACCAATCTTCCAGCTCTGGATAACCATCTTTTTTACCAAGTTTTGATTCTCTTTTCCACTTTTGTGATTAGATAATTTGTATCATTGGATATATAATTGTTTGGATTGAGTAGGAAACAGAAGTAGTTTAGTCCTTCCTCCATTGAGTGACTAACAACTATGAGAGAATGTTCGGTGTGGTTTCTTTCCTGGATTATTTGTCCTCTAGAGATAAGCCTGGATTTTTGAGGGTTTACTTTCATCCCCACATCTTTGTAGAACTATTCTAGCATGGAGTAGATATGATCTATCGAAAGAATGTTTCCATCAAAAAAAATAAGGATTTCATTTATGAAGATAAGATGAGTGAGGGATACTTGGTCATCGACTGAAATACCTTTAAAGGTTGCTTGGGTTGTGCCTTTGGCTATAATTATATTGAGATATTTTAATACCATAAAAAAGAGGAGGGGTGAGATAGGGAAATCTTGTATAATTCCCCTATCTTCTATGAAGAAATGGGAGGCTGCTCGATTGATAAGAATTGAAAATTATGAGGAGTTGAGGAAATCCAGGATCCGAGAGACAACGTTATGAGTGAATCCCAAATGTAATGGGAGAATTATGATATATAACTAGATGACCCTGTCAAAGGATTTTGAGCGGTCTACTTTCTATTATGAATCCCTTATATTTTTGGTTTCAATGGAGTGGAATCCCTCTTGTTCCAGGTCGATTGCTTGGTGTATTTGTCTTCCCTTCAGGAATCCAAATTTTTCATCATAGATGTTTTCTTCAAGGATTTCTTTGAGTCTAGATCCAATGATATTTTTTTCATCTTATAGTCTTCATTAAATAAGGACATGGGGTGAAATATGTCCAAGGAGAGGGAGTTGTGAGATTTGGGAATGAGGGAAAGAAAATTGGACTTGAACTGGGAAAATATCTTTCGAGATGTTTTGGAGTATTTGACTACTCGAAGAAGGTCCTCAGTAACATCCCACTCTTGCGCATTGAAAGAACTTATTCTTTGAGGACACTTTCTTGCAAGTGATCCAGATTTTATGCTATTCAAACATTGATTTTGATTATGAGGCGTTAGGGGTTGATGACATGTTGTTTTACTGCATTGATATAGACAAGTGTTATTGACTCGATTTTACTGAGTGGGTAGGATCTTGGACCTTGAGGATGCAAAGGCATCGATGGAACCCCTTGGACTTTGGATCGATTCAGGGAGTGTACCATTGGGGTTTGATTGTATTATATGTGATATTAGCGCATCTGATTAGATGATATTATATGGATATATTATGACATGATTTGTTGATGATGCAGGCTGACAATAGCTTTCCGACCAGACTCACATGTGGAGTAAAGGGGTCATGCAGGACTACCATAGATGTTGAGGGAGAGGTATGCATAACATCCCTGCCACAGTCTACTAGCACTCCTACCGTGGCTCGAACTGTAGGTTAACTTTTACCTAGTTCAAGAGTATCCATGATGTTGTAAGGGCATAATGCATGTAACGACCCTAGTTAAATAAATATTTAAAGATGATAAAGTAAAATTAATTAAAGAAAATAATTGTGATTAATTAAGTAATACTCTGACTGTAGATCACATTTAATAACCTGAGAAATAAATTTAAAAGATCAATGAAAAATGTTAAAAAAATGGTTGTGTATGCAGAGAGGGAGCCTATGAATCCCGAGAAGATAAAACATTTAAGGGGGAGAAGGGACAGGCATGGAGGGTGGTTGGAGAAGTAACTGCATGAGTCGGAGAAGGAGGAATAAGGGAAAGGGGAAGGTTGGCAGGAGGATCATTCGACAGAGGAGAGATTTTCTTAGGACCTTTGGACTTGCTGTGAGCACAAAGATGGGCACTGTGGATTTTGATTAGGGGAGGCACTGAGTTGCTGGAGGGTTTGGGCACGGAGGGCCAGGATATCCGTAGATATCCTGGAGCTAGGTAGTTTTCCTAGTTGGCAGGGAGGACAGTAGTTTTGGGCAGTTATTTTCCTGTTTGTGGCAGGGTTGATCTATGTAGCAGGTAGCAGGAAGGCAGCAGTAAGTCACAGAGGCAACAGAAATTAGCATCAAAACTAGGTACTTTGTTAAGTTATGTATTTATTTATTTCTTCCATGAAATCAATATTTATTAATAAATCTAAGTTACTAAAGTTGTTGTTATGAAAATCAGTATTATGCTAGGAAGTTATTGTTCAGTTTACGAAATAAAATGTTTATGAATCTTAATGATATTTAGAAGTATTAGGTTGTTACATATGGTATCAGAGCGTCTTAGTTCGAAATCTGGGCCTACGGGCCAAAACCCGAGTGTTAACTCCAACCACGCTTAAACTACAAACAAAACATGTTCAGTTTGACCCAATATGACTGATACAGTACCCAAAAATATACTCAGGTAGTATTCCTATAGTTTTAGTCTGAACACTCAAAGGAATGCCTTTAAAATAGTGGTAGCAAACCGGATAGTTGGAAGGATCACTTCCCACAAAATGGCTACCATTAAAGCAGCCTAATAAAGATATTAAGCACGAAAAAACAGAGATGATAACTTAATTTTATTTGAGCAATACTTGTCAATGAAGTTTTAGGTAAGATAAACACCTGGAATCGATGGAAGTGTCGAAGGAAGCTTCTATGTAAGGATTGAAGTTGGAAAATTTAATAACTGCATGAATTACACTATATAAAATGCAAAAAGGACATTTGCAGGACCTTGAAAAGGCCTACTTAATCTCGAACTTACCTGAATGAGGAACTGCCAATGCGCAGTCGGGAAAAAGAAATTTAGATGACTTGTACCGCACAGGAACAATGTAAACTAGTTGCCTGTACTAACCTCAGTGAAATTATAAATAATGAAGAATCTCAGGAAGTATAGACCCATACAAATTTTAACCTTGCCAAGAAAGAAACTTTAAACACTACGCAATGTTTTATGCAACTAATCAATTATCCTGAAGGAGAGATGTCTATTACGCATGAGAACGGATCTGAGCTGTCAGATCTCGGGCGAAATCCTATCAGCCGTTAGATCTCGAAGAAGTTGCACCGGGTTTAAGTCCTAGTGTGTAGAGGAGGAGTCCCGGAAGAGCCATCGGGATATCAGAGTCATCGAGATTTTGTTAAGTTAGAGAATCGAGACCTTGTGGTTCTTGAAATCCCGAGAACGGATCCCAGCCGTTGATCTCGGCAAGGACACGCGCCAACATTCTGGGGAGGTATCGGGATTTTACCCATCAGAGATTTCAGGAGTGTGAAACTCGTGTGTGTTGGAATCACGATACCTGATTTCCCGATAGGATCAGAACCATCCAAATAGTAGGACACGTGTCAGGAGATCCCAGGAAGTCGGGGATCGGGAAATTGGGGTTTTCGAAGACAGAGAAACCTCATCGCTGGGAATCGCGATACGTGATATCCCGACAGTGACATAAGTGTAGAGGGGCCACCAGAGTCAGAGTGGAGGATAGGTGTCCGTCATTCGGGGAGAGTCGGAGACTCTATGAGCAAGAGGTCAGGAAATCCATAGAGGAAATCCCGACACAATCACAGTCGTCCATCTGTGGGACAGGTGGCAACCATTGAAAACCATTGGCGTTTGGCCCATCGGGAAATCGGGAATCCCAGGGACATGATGTTTAAGAACTTTAAATTCACGATCCATGAAACCCCGATGAGTGGGGGCCAGCTGTCATCACAATAGAGGAGGAGGACAAAGGCGTAGTGGAGGCCAGTTGTTATCCAACCAGGGAATCAGGATATCGGGATTTTTGAGGGCAAGGAATACTCGCATGATGAAGTAGTGATTCGCGATATCCCTACGGGAGTTATGAACCATCCATCAGCGAGGATGTGTGGAATGAGATCCTAACGAGTCGGTGTTTGGGGGCATCGGAGTTTTCGAGGGTAAATAAATTGTGCAACAGGAAATCGCGATCCGCGATTTCCCGACAAGATCCGAGCCGTTCACGTTGAGGACGCGTGTTGAAGGATATGAAAGAGTTCGGGGTTCAGAATTTCGGGTTTCCTGCATACAAAGGAATCACGACCGAAGAAGTTGCGAAATCTCGAAACGCGACGGGTCCCACAACCATAGAGTTTAAGTGGAGGACAGGTGTCACTCCATATCGGGGTTTGGAGCTGGGAAGGGTCTATGAATGAGTGCATTTAAAAATGTGAACCTCCGACATGCGATTTCCCGACGATTTTAAGGGTACAACATAGGACAGGTGTCGGAAGGTCCAACCTTGCCGGGAGTTAACGATAGGCGGCATCGAAGATCGGAGGATCAGGGATCCTGAGGACATAAGTCCTACACCTTTTAGTTTCGCGAAGCCCGAAATCCCGATAAGGGATAAGACTATGGTCATGGAGGCAGGTCATATGGACCAAGCTCGTAGCAAAGCGGCTAACGAAGAAAAGAACCCATCGGGAAAGTTAAGCACAAAATCCTGATAGGAAGGTATATGGTAACGGTCTTGTGAGCGCGGTCATATAGACAAAGGTATAGCTAGTAGGGGCTAGCCCTTAGAGACGAAGCTCATCGTGAATCGGGGATTGGAGAGGTAAGGAATTCACGACAGCGAAAAGTCCAAAACCCTGAATCCCAATATAGAGTCGGGGATAAGTCACGGTAGGTGAAAAGGCCGTGATGAGGGAAGATAAGGCCTGTGGATTGGGACATTCGACAGTGAATCCCAGGGGTATCTAAAGGGCCTCTTCGGCTCAGTTGAGTGGAATGTGAACGATCCGGTATACCCATAAAAGTAGATATATTTACACGTATAACAACATACATATTCACAGACGAATAAATTTATAAAGATAAATGAAATAAATTGAAAGCAAAATACCCAAAATTCGTACAGGGCTGGAATTACAAGCAAATCATTTTGTTCAAAAGAGGAAATTACCATTTAATACCACCGCGTAAGGAAGGTTTATGCAATTTCTTGATACGAATAACCCCGCGTTCTTCATGAAGGTACTGAAATTGTGCACAACATGCAGACTGAATCGTACCTCTTACTATGCCTGAGGGCGAGCTCCACAAAATGTACAGACAAGGGATTGGTTCCCAACATTTCGAGGAGACTGGACTCCAGGTCCTGGATCTTATCGGGGGCCATATCAATATACTCTATTTCTGCGAAATGAACTGGTAAAGTGATCAAAACAACGGTGTGGAGGTGAGCCATGGCAGGGGGATTCTGAAAACCCCTAAGCAGAGAAGAGGCAGATCTGTGGTGGAAAAAGACTGATGCGAGGAAAGTCCTAGCGGATGAGAAAGTGGGACAGAGGAAGAACGCATAGAGAGTTGGAGGGTTGACAGGTGTAGAAATTGGGGGTTAGATACGAGGGAGCTTATTAAAGCCAGATGAGCACGTGGAACCCATGTGTGCCCGAACCCTCAGTATACGTTCAATTATTATATATATATATATATATATATATATATATATATATATATATATATATATATATATATAATATAGAGTTCTAAAAAAATAATTTAAAATAAAATAAATAATTTAGGATAAATAATTTATATATATATAAGATTAACTTAGTATAAATTAAAGTAAAATTAATTTGGGTTAAATTAGTGTAATAATAATTTTTAAATTAATTATTTTATTTAGTGTAAGGTTAATCTATCTTAAAATTCGACGTTAACCAAGCTTAGATGCTTCATCCTAACCCAAACCTAGCCAATTCCCCTGATGGAGTAATGTCTGTTTATAGACAAGTAAAGAAAACTTACGCCCAACACTGTTTCTAAGTTTAAGTAGCACCAATTTGAAACATCCTGGAACTCACCCCGATAACTTTGGGGTGATGCAGGTTAAGTTAAACAAGATGGTCAGGACTCGAAGGGGTCGAGGAAGGGGAGCGTCGTCACGGGCACCACCGACGCCACCCACACCATCAACACCATCAACACCACCAACACCACCAGCACCACCACCACCATTGCCCGAACTAGCCCTCATACTGCGCTCTTTGGAGGCCATTAACGGGACTTTAAAAGGGCACCAACCAGCAGGGACTGAAGTGGAACTCTCACCGTCAGGGATGGGTAATCCAGACCATCAAGGAACTCAAGGGGAGAATTTCCACCTGAAGACATCACACGAGAATTGCAGAAGATCAAACTTCCAGAGTTTGCCGGAGGTCGCACCAGTGAATGTGCAGAAGCATGGTTGGAAGGCATGAAAAGGTGTTTTTCCTTAAGGGACTATGTGTCCAACTCGAAGGCAAAGATCACAATTTTCCAGTTAAGAGATAGCGCCTTGAACTGGTGGGGCAACTTGGAAAGAATTGCAGGTATCGGACGTGGGAACCCTCACGGTAGAACCGTTACGCATATTGGACCATAGAGTCCGACAGCTCAGAAACCGTCTGGTAGATCAAGTTAAGGTCCAGTGGGACAAGTATAGTCTAGGATCTTCTACTTGGGAGGACACCGAGACACTACGACGAGACTATCCCTCACTATTTTGACCACCTCGAGAACATGTTTCTCAAAGGTGGGGTGTATGTAACACTACCTTTTGACTTAGACGACCAGGATTATCTGAGACTTATACACTTTATTTCCCTAGACACAGTGAAACTATTAAGTGATACACTTAAACTTTAAACTTATGAACTTTTATGAATGATTAAAAGTTATCAATGATGAGGCATGTAATGCGATCTGTTATGTGAATGTGAATTTTACAAATGTTTAAATGTTATTGATGATGATGTATATGATGTGACATATGTGAGAAAGTGAAATTGTTGAATGTTTAAATACTATTAGAATGATGTTGGATACAATGCAGTCTATTTTGGGCAAATGATAATCTCATGAATGAATGATGAGTTTGAATTATGGGATATTATGAAATCTAATTCTATGTGGAAAACTTTTATGTTGATCTATCGGTACAAGGATACCAAAGTGAAGTGATGATAGTATGCAATTATATGATGATAATGCATGGAAATGTATGAGTTGTGTTGCAGACTAATCTGCAGGTTATGGTCTATGAAATAGCCAAGTGATAATGATGATGAAAGTGGATATCAGAACCACTAACCGAGAAACATTATGGTATAAATAATGTATGTGCAATTTATATTGATTTGGATACATTGCTATGATATGTGGATTAGTGCATGATTTTGGTACTAACACTGCCCAAAACCGAATAAACAATGACAAAACCTCCAGCAACATAGTGCCCCTGTATGTTCCATTGTAGGGTGTTGACCCTAGTTCTATTAGGAGGGGTGGAGGCATTTCCCACCATGTATCCTCCATTTTAGGGTGTTGACCCTGGTTCTGTTAGGAGGGGTGGAGGCATTTCCCACTGTGTATCCTCCATTGTAGGGTGTTGACCATGATTCTGTTAAGAGGGGTGGAGGCATTTCCCACCGTGTATCCTCTGAAACCTGAAGTCCTGGGAGGACGGTGCTAGTTCACGCTCCCCAAGAGGTGTGATGAGGACTGTCCGTTGCCTGCTAGGGAAGCTTGGTCAAGATAGAGACACTTCCACTTACGGGTTCTATTTGGAGTTAGGCCAATATAGTTGGCGCTCCAAGATAGTCTAGCAGAGGACGGATAGGAATGGAGTTGGAAGTAGGTTAGGGAGGAAGGATGAGTAGAATAGTTGATACTATATGGAGATTTATCTTGTGGTGGGATTTGATGAAGAAAAAAAAAATGTGTATATATGAATATTCATTACTATGTAACTAAACCACGGTTGTTTAAAATAAATTATTGAGCCAGATCATTGTGATTAAAGAAATTCTATAACAATTGATTGACTGTTGTCTTTTATAAAATACTAGCCTTGCTGACTGGATTGAATGCATACCTAAATTATTAAAGGATGATAGTTTGATTATTAGTACGTGCATGAGATTTGCATGTACTAGCTACACATGCATTTCTTGTACATATACACTAGTATGTATGAGCTTTCTTGACTTACTTACTGATAATGTCAGTTACTTGTTGTGAATGTGTGAACCATGTTCTTTTCCTTTGTACCATCAGATACCTTAAATTTCGGGATGAAGTTTCTTGAAGGGTGGGTGTATGTAACGACCCTAGTTAAATAAATATTTAAAGATGATAAAGTAAAATTAATTAAAGAAAATAATTGTGATTAATTAAGTAATACTCTGACTGTAGATCACATTTAATGACCTGAGAAATAAATTTAAAAGATCAATGAAAAATGTTAAAAAAATGGTTGTGTATGCAGAGAGGGAGCCTATGAATCCCGAGAAGATAAAACATTTAAGGGGGAGAAGGGACAGGCATGGAGGGTGGTTGGAGAAGTAACTGCATGAGTTTTCAAAGGAGTAATAAGGGAAAGGGGAAGGTTGGCGGGAGGATCATTCGAAAAAGGAGAGATTTTCTGAGGACCTTTGGACTTGCTGTGAGCACAGAGATGGGCACTGTGGATTTTGATCAGGGGAGGCACTGAGTTGCTGGAGGTTTTGGGCACGGAGGGCCAGGATATCCGTAGATATCCTAGAGCTAGGTAGTTTTCCTAGTTGGCAGGGAGGACAGTAGATTTGGGCAATTATTTTCCTATTTGTGGCAGGGTTGATCTATGTAGCAGGTAGCAGGAAGGTAGTAGCAAGGCACAGAGGCAACATAAATTAGCATCAGAACCAGGTACTTTTTTAAGTTATGTATTTATTTCTTTCTGCCATGAAATCAGTATTTATTGATAAATCTAAGTTACTGAAGTTGTTGTTATGAAAATCAGTATTATGCTAGGAAGTTATTGTTCAGTTTATGAAATAAAATGTTTATGAATCTTAATTATGTTTAGAAGTATTAGGTTGTTACACTGTGACAGTCTCTCACGATGATTCTAAGGGGTGCACAATAGCCTTATTCCTTAGAGGCCCTTAGTATTCCACAAGTTCACCTGGCGGAGTAATGACTTTAGGGGTTTTTGATGTCTACCAAGTCAATCAAGAGGCGAGTGACACCCTTGGAGCATGTAGTGTGTCTTGAAGGGCACGTTGCACAAGGGAAACATATGAGGTGAGTGGCACCCTTGGAGCATGTGGTGCATCCTGAAGGGAACGTCACACAAGGGAAACATATGAGGCAAGTGGCATCCTTGGAGCACCTAGTGCATCCTGAAGAGCACGTCACGTTGTTAATGATAAATGAATGAACCCAGATGACCTTAGGACTAATAATGTGATAAGAAAATTTTAAAACAAATTCCCTAATAAAATGTCACCCATCAAGAAAATTAAATTCTAGGTCTAAATTATACTAGTGGTAGAATGTTCTCTATCCTTTTACAAAAAAAAAAGAAAAAAATAAAATAAAATATATATATATATATATATATATATATATATATATATATAAACAAATATATATATATATATATTTATAAACATAAAGTAAATAATTGTTCTATTTTATTATGATAACTTAAAGTTTTTTTTAATTAAAAAGGGAAAAGGGAGAATTTAATTTCTACGCCTTCCAAATTGATTTCTAAATGAAAAGGGGAAAGAGGGAAATCTAAAGTAATTAGGAAACCACGAAAAAGAGGGAAACATAAAAAGAAAAGGGAAACACAAGATAAAAAGAAGAAGTCGAACAGAGTAAGGTATCTACCATTTAAGAACTTTCTAATTTAAACTGAACTAGCAAATTAATAATGGGGAAAGTCATTAAAACCTGTAAGAGAATTTGGGGACACCTAGGAGAGATTCTAGGAGTGACCCTAGGTGGGTGAGGGAAACAAGGGTAATTAATTAATTAAAGAAATTATTTTTTGGAGGAATGAAGGGGATGGGTTACACTTGTACAGGGAGGATTTTTAGGAATTAATGTATTTAACATTAATTTAAATGGGATTTTGGAAAGGTAAAAGAGTTCGAAACTCTATATAATGGAGGGAGGAGAAGGAGGAACGGATCTTCGGTTTTGTGTAATGTTACATTGCAGAAATATATACTTGAATGACTTATCTTGTGGGAGTTGGGATACCCAGCTCGGTGAGGAGCAGTAGCTCGGCCTTGCGAGGTGAGCTAGGAGCTATTTGATTCTCTGGTTAGTGTGCATGGCCCCTTTGTGGCTCGGGGGGCTACGGGGGAAGAAGAGTACCCCTAGCATTGATTGGGAGGTACCGGTGAAGTCTTGTTGGTCAGCAAGTGGGTGTTTCACGGAGCGCGTGGGACATCAACTCAGATTGGGCGATCAGTAAATGGTACACTTTCTTCATTTTGTATGGTATATTTTACTAGTATTATGCTTTGGGATCTACATGTTTAATGGGGTAAGTAAATTGATTGTCTTAGCGTTCTAGTTGTTGACTGAATTTTTCCCTTATCCCTTAGCTCAATGTTTGATTGACTCCCTTAGCCTTCGAATTCTGGCATGTCTTGACCACCCTTTGGTGTTTGATTGTGATGATTGTGGTTGTTTACCTTTGTCCCTAGCTCATCATTCCTCACCTGAGCAGTCAGCCAGGAGCCTGATCTACGATCGTCACTTCGACATTAATAGACCTATGGATCTCAACGCCCTTCTTTTTTGTGCGAGGATGATGAGAGAAGCACGTTCCTGTCAGCCCTCTACCCCTGATGGTTGTCCTTGGTTGATGGTTCATGTTGTGCCTTGATGTGATTATCTAAATATGCTAGTTTGATTGTTGGCGAAGTTTTTCTTCATCCTCAACTTGTTTTTATCTCGTCGTTATCTTGTTTTTACCCCGTTTTTATATTTGATGGATCTATTTTAACCCTGTGTTTTTGTTCTTGAATAAATTTTAAATTGGCGTTGTTTTGGTATCCTAGCAATGCAAAAATGATTACGCTTCCCTCTCTGCATTTTTATATTGGTGTCCTGGAATGTAAAAAGATTTAAATTCAATCTGTGTTTTATGTTGGCATCCTTGAAATGGAAAAACCTTTAAATTTTCTAAGTCTGCGTATTTATATTTGGTACGTTGGAATTGGATAAATGTTTTGTGTTATTTCTCTATGTGCGTTTTACATTTGGTACCCTGGTAAGAAAAACAAAAAGATTTTTGTTTTCCTGTACACATTGAGATTGGCATCCTGGCAGTGAAGAAGGGAAACCATGGTTTATTCATCCCTCTCTGGTTGCATCTCCTTTTTACCTTTGGGGAAATTTTCCCCTTGAAGAAGACAGTCTTTCACTTAAGAATTTTTGTTTTAATTACCTTGTTGCCTAGCAAATTCGCCCCTCTCTGGACTGCATTTCGTTTTACTACTAGGGCGATTTTTTCCCTTGTTGAAGACTAGGTTATGCTTTAAAAAATTACTGCTATTGGATTCCTGTGAATGCCCATGAATTGAAAATTAGTTGATGCTATGTTTATTCCTGTGAATGCCCATGAATTGCAAATTACTTAATGCTACATTTTTTGGGATTACCAACCACATTTTTTTCCTTCGAAATGTTGATTGATTTTTCGATTGATTGCCCATAATTTTTACTATTTACAACGAATGACTGAGTTGTTGTAAACGCCCACGAATTGATGTTAAAACGCTTGACTGAATTTTTTGTTACATGCCCTCAAATTTGCTGTTAAAACTTATGATTGTGTTGCTTCCTTCATTGACCACGATTTTCCCTTGATAATGTGAATGAAATTGCAATAAATGACCATGAATTGGCCTTTAAACTATGAAAACGTTTTTCCCTTAGATGGTGTCTGTGTTTTGCTATTGATTGACCACGTCTTGCCATCTAAATTGGAATGCGTTGTTGGGAATGGGCACGAGTTGCCACCACTGTGTACTTCATGTTGCTGAGATGTGGTACAACTGTTTTTTTGCCTTGAAAATTGCCTTGATTACTGTTAATGATATATTAATTGTCTTGTTACAGTTATATTAATTTCCTTGTCACTGTTATATTGATTGTTACTATTACCTTAATTGCCTTGTCATTTCTTTACTAATTTTTATGTTAATTAAAATGTTAATTGCATTGTCATTGCTATATTACTCATTATGATAACAGTCATGAGAATGGCCTTGTTAATTCACTATTAATTGTTTGTTAATAGTTATGTCATCTGCCTTGTTATTTGTGATATTAATGGTTAGGTAACAACTATGCTAATTGCCTTGTTAAATTGATACAACAATGTTAATAATTAGCAGTTTCCTTTTCATTATTAATAAGACAGGTAGTATTCTTGGTTCGGTCAATATAGATAGACCACATGTCGAGATTTAATTGTTCATAAGTGTTATAATGGTAGCATTCTACAATAAAATCGTTAATGTTGTTAATTAAGTTGACGGCTAGTTGGATGGAGATTTGGATTAATATCGAATTGCCCATTTAGAATGTGATTAATGATTAAATGAGTTGAATAAGTATTGACCCAAGTAGAGGTTACAATCGCTAAATTAAATTGTGGTCAATGATTAAATTGTGATACATAATTGCCAAATTGTTTTGTAGTTGATGTTATCTAGATTGAATTTGATGATTAAATTGTGATGCAGAATTTCCGAATTGATTTGTGATTGATGTTATTGATTAAATTTAATGACTAAGGTATAATGTAGAATGGTTGATTGGATTGTAATCAATGTTAATCTGATGTTAAGTTAAAGACTGATTTATAATTTAGACTTGCTAAAATTAGATGGATAATCGATGCCAAAACAAATTGTAACCTGAAGTGAATGGAACCCATGTTAAATTAGAATGTAATCATGGACCGGTTAGCCTGGGTGATTGGTGGGCTCAGGGACGATGTATGTGGGCTGGCGTCACCCCTTCGCTTCATTCTTTTGTGTCTCTTCGACCTTTCATGTGGGAGTAGGTATAGTCTCCCAGTTAGTATTTGGCTCCTAGCACGTCGAAGTTTTCTAGAGTCATTGGTCTGAATAGCTTATGTTTGCACCAAGGTCATTGAGGCGTCTATCACCTGGGAACGACATGATTCCTGATGTGTGGATCACAACACACCATATGGGTTAGCGGCGAATGATATCTTGGTCAGATTTGGTGCCTACAATGTGAGTGTGGTTGAGCGTCGTATGTTGACTTGGGCACAGGTGTTTGGTTCACCCGCCTTGAGCTTCTAGTCTTTGTTCGTCAACGTCGTTGTGTGGGGAAGGGGAGGTTGTCCCTTAGCATGTAGGAGTGTCATGTTGTGTCGGGAGGGTAGTCTCCCCTCCATGTTATTCCATGCATATTTTTCCTAGTCACCCTTTTGCCTGTTCGTGGTGTACGTCATTGTGTCGGAAAGGGGAGGTTGTCCCTTAGCGTGTAGGAATGTCTTGTTGCATCGAGTGGGTAGTCTCTCCTCGATGTTATTCTTTGCATGCTTTTCCCATTCTCCCTTGTGCCTGTGCATGGTTTCATAGTTGTATGTTTCCTTAGTTGCATACTTATATTTGTCGTCTGCGGTGTGGTCAAACTATTGTCGTGATTGCCTTCTTCCCCTAAAAACAAAAAACAAATTTCACTTATACTTCACTTGTAGTCATAATGAAGGGGTCCTTACATATGGTATCAGAGCAGGTTCAACCCGCGACTTGAAATCGCTATGGCTTTCGTTCATATGATTTGATTATATTGTTGTTAATTGAGTTTACTTGTATTCATGCAGGTAATCATGGTTAGAGGACACCGTAGAGGCAGACGATGGGGTGCTAAGGGAGGAGGTGTGATGCCCCCCGTAGCATCCACGCCTGAAGGGTGTAACCCCCAAGGAGATGAACAGGTTGTCGATCAGGAGAAGATAGCAGTTGGTGATGTGGTTAGAATGATAAGATATTTTCAGCGCATGTTTGAGGAACTGATCAACTATTTGGATAGAGATGAGGCCAGAGCGTAGGCACCCCCTTAGGTTCCATTACGCACTTCGTTCAGTACTGGTAGCATTCACCATGAACTCGAGAAGGTCAAATTTCTCAATTTCTTTAGTGCCTTGGATAGTGTAGTCGCTGAGGCATGGTTGGAGAATATTGCGATGTGCTTTGCACTTCATGACTATACCTCCAACATGAAGGTCTACATGGTGGTATTTCAACTAAAAAGGAACGCTCTTCTATGGTAAAAGACACTCCTACCGCAACTGAACATGGCCATCGAAGACATATCATGGGAATTGTTCGAGGAATGGTTCTGAGAGAGGTACCTATCAGAGGAATTCATTGAGCGTCATCTCAATGAGTTTAACACCTTACGAGAGGGAGGTTGTACAGTGCCTGAGTACGACGCCTATTTTATGGAGTTTCTTTGGTATGCTCTGCATATTAACATTGAGAAACTCAAGGTCAACATGTTCATGTTTGGCCTTAATGGCAACGTACGTGAAAAGGTTAGGATTATGATTCCACAAACCTTGAATGATGTCATCCAAAAGGACGTCATAGCAGAGGAGGAGCTTATTAGTGGGGGTCAGACTAGGGCTCTAGTGAGACCAGCAGAGCAGGTGTCATCTGGTGCGCAGTAGCACTAGACACCATCCAAACATACACCCAGATATTGTGGCTTCCAGAGAAGAACCACTTTTACTACACCTCGGTGACCGACGCCTCAGCAGCGGACACCTTATCAGGGACCACAACATCAACAACAATGTTGACCACAACAACAATAGTTTAAGCATGTTCAGCAGAACAGACCAGGATTCTAGGCTGGTGGGCTGTCATCTTCTACTTCGGGTACCAGAACTACTGGACCGAAAAAGGGGTGTTGGATATCTGGGAAGCCACACTACCATCACAACTTCCCTATCGAGAGGACTAGAGAATATATATCAGTCGGAATCACTACCGTGGGAGATTTGGGCAAGGCCCATCAGATTCATGCAATGGTGACTAACCACCAGTCAGAGCATCAATCAACTTTGGTCGATACGACAGGTACCTTTGTTGACCAGACCCTTAGTATTTTGATAGATCCTGGTGCTACCGAGAGTTTCATTTCTGGTGCAGCACTAAAAAGGATTAAGTTAAAGGTAGTGGAACAGGATGACTTTATCTTTGTAGAGATGGCTTCAGGAGCCAAACAAAAGGTTGGAGGAAAGGTTACAGGTTGTATCCTTAACCTGGGAGAGTTTGTCACCAGGGCCAACCTGTACATCATGATCTTAGGATCTTATGACGTTGTGATCGGTATGGATGGGTTGGAATCGCATGAGGCAATATTAAATTGCAAGATGAAATGATTGAGCTTGGTTGATGATGAGGGACAGAGACGTGTGATTGTAGGCCAGAACCAGGGAGTTTCCCTGAGGTTCATCTCTTCCTTGCAACTTTGAAAGAGAATGCGCAAGGGATGTAATCCTTATGTGATCCTTGTGTTAAACGAGAAGGGAGTAGTGAAAGGTATAGAACACCTTCCTATGGTGAGAGAGTTTGTTGACGTCTTCCTGGAGAAGTTACCTGGGTTACCTCTGGAGAGGGAAATTGAGTTTACCATAGACCTAAAACCAGGAACTGAACCAATAGCGAGAATTCCTTATCGAATGTCGACCCCAGAGTTACAAGAGTTGAGAATGGAACTGAAGGAGTTGTTGGACCTAGGACTGATACATCCAAGTGTGTCATCATGGGGTGCACCTTTTATTTTCATACGAAAGAAGGATGGGTCATGGAGGCTCTGCATTGACTACCGTGAATTGAACAAGGCAACGATCAAGAATCAATATCCATTGCGGAAGATTGATGATCTGTTCGATCAAATGAAGGGCATGATGGTATTCTCAAGGATTGAATTGTGATCAAGATACCACCAGTTATGGATTAAGGAGGATGATGTCCTTAAGACCACCTTTAAGACGAGGTTTGGACATTACAAGTTTACTATTTTACCGTTTAGACTGACGAACGCCCCAGGGGTATTCATGAGTTTGATGAATGGGGTGTTCCGCGAGTACTTGGACAAGTTCATCCAAGTATCCATTGATGATATTTTGATTTAGTCTCAGATGATGTAGAATCATGACAAGCATTTGCGCTTGGTACTACAATCTCTACGAGAGCACAAATTGTATGGAAAGTTGTCCAAATGATCATTTTATCAATCGAAGATTCACTACTTAGGGCATGCCATCTCTGACAAAGGTATGGCCATGGATCTCAAAAATGTCGAGGCTATTATGGAATGGCCTGTGTTGACGAATGTCCCGGAAGTGTGTAGCTTCATGGGTTTGGCATGATACTATCGACGGTTCGTCAAGGGATTTTCCAAGATAGAAAATCTGATCACGGAATTGCAGAAGAATAGAAAGAATTTTGTTTGGATCGATAAATGAACGAAATATTTTAGGAGGCTCAAGGAGTTGTTGACAATGACACCAATACTAAAGGTCCTTGACATGGATGCAAACTTCTTGGTATGCACTGATGCATCCAAGGAAGACTAAGGCAACTTATTGATGCAAGATGGACGAGTGATTACTTACATCTCAAGGAAACTGAGAAGGCATGAGGAGAACTATGCGACGCATGATTTGGAGTTGTTAGCCATCATATATGCCTTGAAGGATTGGAGACACTACCACGTTGGATGAAAATTTGAACTAAAGACTATCCACTATGGACTACAACACATATTTACACAAAGAGACCTGAACGCGTGACAACAACGTTGGTCAGAATTTCTTAGCAAGTATGACTTCAAGATTACTTACATAAAAGGAAAAGTGAACCAAGTGGCAGATGCATTGATTCAGAGACCACACATATTTTCAGTGTTGCCTCTTCACATGAATCTATGTTTAAAGATTCTAACTTTACAGTGTGACGATGACTGGTACAAAGAGGTCAAGAGTTTTATTAGACAAAATGTGATGATGTTACCAAGATTAAAGGATTTACATTTGACGATGATGGATTAATGAGGTTTAAAAATAATATTTACGTACCACCGAATGACGAGTTGAGGAGCTTGATCCTAAGCGAGGCTCATAGAGCAGTTTACATGGCTCACCCAGGAGTCACAAAGATGAGGGAAAAACTTAAACCTTTTTTCTTCTGGAAGGGAATGAAGTCATATATAGTCAACTATGTGGCCATATGTCTAGAATGTCAATAGGTGAAGGCTAAACATAGACACCCGACAGGATTCCTACAGCCACATGCTATTTCGGAATCAAAATGGGAGGTTATTTAGATGTATTTTATTGTTGGATTGCCACTAACAACAAGGAGACATGAATCAATTTTCATAGTAGTAGACACTCTGACAAAGAGTGCTCACTTTATTCCTATGCGTACAATGTATCAGGCATATGACATAGCTAGAGTTTTCATCAGTGAGATTGTGAGGTTGCATGGTGTGCCTAAGAGGATTATATACGATCATGGATTTGTGTTTACTGGATGATTTTGGACAAGTTTCCAATAGGCCTTGGGAACCCAACTTAACTTTAGTATGGCGTATCACCCAAAGACTGACGGGAAGACCAAAAAAATGAAATAGACCTTGGAGGACATGTTGCACATGTACGTGATGGACCAACAAAAGACTTGGGAAGAATTGTTGCCACTGGTGGAATTCGCTTATAACAAAAGTTACCAAAGCACCATTAAGATGGTACCTTACGAGTTTATTTACAGGGGACCGTGTCAGATACCTTTGAGTTGGGATCAGCTTGAGGATAGGGTCTTGGTGGGAACATAAGAGATCCAAGAAATGGAAGATAAAATGCAAACAATAAGACAAAGGATTAAGTAAGAGTAGGATCGGGAGAAGAGTTATGCCGATGCGCACCATGTCGATCGTAGTTACGAGGTCGGAGATTGAGTCTTCTTGTGGGTTAAACCACATAAGATTTCGATGAAGTTTGGAAAGGGATCTAAAATCTCTCCTAGGTTCATGGGACCTTTCGATATTGTGGAGAAAAAGGGGGCCGTGGCCTATCGACTAGACTTGGCTGACTCCTTGAGGCGTATGCATGATTTTTTTCATGTATCTTCTTTGAGACTTATATTAGTGATCCTACACATGTTGTTGACATGAGTTCCTTCCAGGTATCAGACGAGAGGGTGCTCACGGTTGAGCTGATCCACATCTTGGATTATCACATTCAACATATACAACATCGAATGGTAGAGAAGGTCAAGGTCTAGTGGGACCGTTATAGTCCATACTCGGTGACCTGGGAGGATGCATATGATATGCGCCAACAATTTCCATTTTTGTTTGATAGATAGACTTATGATACTGTGATACACTTTATTTCATCATTTATACTGTGAAACTTTGGGATGAAGTTTAGACCAAGAGGGTGTGTATGTAACATCCCTCTCTTGTGCACTAATCAGACTTGTTCTTTGAGGACACTTACTCGCAAGTGATCCAAATTTTATGCTATTCAAACATTGATTTTGATTATGAGGCGTTAAGGGTTGATGACATGTTGTTTTACTTCATAGACATAGACAGGTTCTATTGACTAGGTTTTTACTGAGTGTGCAGGATTTTGGACCTCGAGGATGCAGAGGCATCGATGGAACCCCTTGGAATTTGTATCGAGTCAGGGAGTGTACCGATGTGGTTTGATTGCTTTATATGTGATATTAGTGCATCTGATTAGATTATATGATATGGATATATTCTGACATGATTCATTGATGATGCAGGCTGACGATAGCTTGCCGACCAAACTCACATGTGGAGTAAAGGGGTCACACATGATTACTAGAGATGTTGAGGGAGAGGTGTGGACAACATCCCTGCCACATCCTACTAGCACTCCCATCGTGGCTTGAATTGTAGGTTAACATTTAGCTAGTTTGAGAGGATCCATGATGCTATAAGGGAAGACTGTGACAGTCGCTCACAATGATTCTAAGGGGTCTGCAATAAGGTGGGGGCCTTATTCCTTAGAGGCCCTTAGTCTCCCACAAGTTCACCTAGCGGAGTGTTGACTCTAGGGGTTTTTGATGTCTACCAAGTCAGTTAGGAGGTGAGTGGCACCCTTGGAGCACGTGGTGCAACTAGAATATTTGGCCCATTTTGCGACAGTTGTTTTGACGCTATTGCAACGTTATGTCGTTGATATGGTGATGAATTTGGAGTCTCTGAAACGTCAGTTTATGTGACATGGAATTTCGATGAACTTGATCCAACGTCGCAAAAGTGACAATATAGGAAAACAATGTGAAACCAACTTTTCGTCTAAATTGCAACAACAAATTTTATAGCAAAAGAAACACATCAATAGAAGTTGTCGTCGCATATGCGATGACAAATTTTCGTTGTTTATATAGCTAAACCTTCACATCAATAGAAGTGGTCGTCACCTATTTGATGACACATTTTTTTGTTTATGTAGCTAAACCAACACATCAATAGAAGTTGTCATCGCCTATTCGACAACAACTTTTTGTTGTTTATGTAGCTAAACCAACGCATCAAGAGAAGTTGTTGTTGCCTATTTGACAACAACTTTTTTTGTTTATGTAGCTAAACCGACGCATCAATAGAAGTTGTTGTTGCCTATTCGACGACACCTTTTCGTTGTTTATATAGAAAAATTGTTGCATCAATAGAAATTGTTGTCGCATAGGCGACGACAACTTTTCATTGTTTATATAGAAAAACCGTTGCATCGATAAAATTTGTCATCAGATATGCGACGACCAAAATTTATTTAGAAAAAAAATAGAAAATTATTTTTAGCATCAATTTTGATATTAATATTAATATTAAATCCCAAAGGGTATTGCATGAGCCCTTATTGATTTCACAAAGCCTTGGGACTTATTTGATGGAGCTTATCAAGGCTCTCCAAAAATGTGTGGGGATGGATTCATACTCTTTTTAGATCATTACCACTTCTTCTCCTTAAAATATGGAGTAGGAATGGGAGCAAATAACTTGGTTGAATTATACACCCTCTAGATGTTGATGAAAGTGGCACTTGAAAAAAATATTAGGTGTTTGCAAGTTCTTGGAGATTTTAAGTTGTTGATGGATTGGCATAATGGAAAGTTTAATATTACATATTTGGTCTTGGAGCCAATCATGGCACTATTCTTGGAGAAAAAATATATGTTCGAGGAGGCCTCATTTTTCCATATCTACATGGATTTTAATAAAAAAAATAGGATATGTTGTCAAAATAAGCCATCATTATACAAGGCTCCTTGTGGAATGTGAATACAATAATAATGCTCTAATAGAATCTACTCAATTTTCTATGTTTTGATGTTTGGTTGATAGGTCTTGGGGTAGATATAGAATTATGTTTTCTTGGAGGTTAAAGACAATTCTAGTTATGTTAGGTTTTGTCTAGATTGATTTTGTATGGCTATGTACGAATCTTATATGTATCTCTTTTGGAAGATGAAATGTATATGTCTAGGTTAGTATCAGGGAATATGAACTGAGCCAAAAGGATAGCTTATGTGTATTTTTATTTCCTACTGAGATATCAAATACAATGAGTTTTTCTTTGGAATATATATATATATATATACTCATTGTTTCAAGATGCAAGTAGGGAAATTAAATTTCCATCTATTCAATTGTAAACCATTTTTCCTAATATGGACACTACTTTTCCCTACTCTAAAGAAAGGTGATGCAGGAGCATCACTCCCAAGCCAGCCATGCGTCAGCAAGCTAGCCAACACATTCAAAGCGCGCATTCAACTAAGAGAGGCTCCAATCCTCTCACATTTTGAATTTGAAATTGTATTAAATGTATGTAAGGCTGGTAGAGCCAAAGTTGTGCCTTTGAGTAGGTGTTAGGTAGAATTAGCCTTTAATGGTTGTAAGGATTGGATCTAGCTCCGATCTGGACTAGACAGCCCATTCAATGTAAATTTAATGTAATTAAATAGAGTAGGTGAGATGGAGGGAAGAGCTCGAAGAGCCCTCTCATGTAAAATACATTGGATCTTATTTTGAGAAGGTAGTTAGGAGAGCTCTACATGAGAGTCTATGAGAGTAGTGTAGATAGAGAGGAGAGAACGAGTCGAGACTCTGTAAAAGTCTGAGATCAAGAACACCTTGTAAAGAAGGCATCTCATATTAATACAAACAGAGCATTTTTTCCTGCATGTTGTTGTCCATATGTTTATGAGTTCATGAATGAATGTCTTTATGTGTTTATGATATGTTGTAGATGTATGTTAGGTACGCATTTGCAGGGACATATAGGTTCTTCTATCTGTGGACTCTTTGACTTCAGGTTTGGAGTTCTTTGAGGCTTCATGCCAAGAGGGTCTGACAGAACGTTGTGGGTTCTGTAAGTCAGTGAAAGGAATGCACTTATAAATTTTGCGGAATTTGGACAAGGACGTGCCAGGAGGGCGCACCTACTGAAGTCACTGGCTCAAGGAGGAAATCTCATGGTTTTTGAACACCTTGGAGGAGGAAATGTGTAGAGGAGGACACAGTAGAAGAAAAAATCACTGAGGGGTTCTGTAGAGATCTGCCTGGAGGGAATTGAGCACATGCACAGAGTACAGAGGAGAAATCCATTATGGGTTCAAGGAGAAATTAGAATCACTGAGGATTCTAGAAGCTCTGCCAAGAGGGGATTGAGCGGATATTAGAGTACACAGGAAAACTCTATCTTGAGTTCAGAAAGAAGACAGAGCTATTGGATCTTTTGTAGAGCTCTGCCAGGAAGGCATTGAGTGAGTGCAATAGTGCATAGAAGAACTCTTTTGAGTTCAAACAAAAGAGAAGTGTCCAAGGAAGAAGACCTTCACAGGGTTGTTAAACACCCTACAGGCTCAGCAAGGAGTGCTTGAGAAGGAAGTTTCTAGAGGGCATTTCCATCCTTTCAAGGATATAAAGGGACAGAGACTTTAGAGGTCTGAGCAACAGAGAATCTCAGGACGGATAGCACCTTCGTGTGTGCAGGGACCCTGCAAGGACTGCAGAGGTCAAAGAATCCTTTAAGGATTCAAGGAAGACAAAGCTCAGGAGAGATAGTGCCTTTGTGCATAGATAAATAACTACAAGGAGTGCAGGAAGTTGAGGAAACCCTTCAAGGTTTCACAGTCCTGAAGCTCTAGAGGGAAAGCGTCTTCAAGAATGCAAGTGAGACCAAGGATACAGGGTTCGTAGAGAGACAAAGGATGAGAGATTTGATACTTTGGACATCTTCAAAGGAGGAGGAAGAAGTGAAAGCTTAGGAGGGAGCTATAGTTGTCATTGATTCAGAGCTGGAGAGGAAGATCTGGATCATTGAAGTTTCACGTCCAGGCGATGTAGGAGAGCACAGTGGAAGAGAGAGATCTGGTTCATTAGATCTAGAATAGATAGTCAATAACCATCAGATCTGGGAGGAGCTGCACGAGATTTAATCTCATATGCACAAAGGAGAGTAACCATGAAATCCTAAAAGGATCAAGAACATCCATCATTGAAGAGGACGTAATCTGAGGACCCAGTAGGGTTTCAGATATCAGGAGTCTGAGAGGTAAGGGTCAGGAGGGAGGAATTATTGACTCACGAAGTCCTGAAGACATCAAATTTGTCCATCTAGGAGGACGTGTGTCACGAGATCCTCGTATCTTGAGGATTCGGCATTGGAGGGCGGAACAAGGAAGTATTTTGACTTCGCGACTTGTGAAGTCCTGAAGGAATCAAGACCATCAATTTTGGAGGACAAGTGGCAGAGATCTGGGTCATATCGTGGATTTGAGTATCATGTTCTGGGAGGCAGAGGCCTTTGCTCTACAAAGTTCCAAGTCATGAGATCACGATGCTATCTGAACCATTGATCGAGGAGGAAGGAGAGCTGTGAGATATAGCGTCTTGATACATCGTGTATCGGAGGTTTGAGGTTTGGAGGAACTTCCTTTCGACTGTAGAAGTCGTGAAGTGCCAAGTGTCGAGGGCTCCTGAGAACATACATCACGTCCATCAAGTGAGGACCATGTGGTTCACAGGTGGACACTCATCACTTGGGAAGGATTCAACATCCTATTGACTTATCGCACTTCAGAGATTCGGTAGAGGAGAGCACAAGATCTTGACACCCCAACTCGTGAGATTGCGATTTGTGAGAAGTTTGAAAAGGAAGTCAATCATTGCCTCTCGAGGTTTCACAAAGGGAGAGTGCCAAAGTTCAACACTCCAAATCACGAGGTTACGAATTGCAAGTAGTGTGAAAGGGGAGTCAACCCATCACTAACTTATCGTGTCTCGTGGATTCGTGAAAGAGTAGCAAGAAGGTTCAATCCTTCAACTCGTGAAGCAACGAAGTTGCGAGAGGTGCTAGTTGTTAGCCCTAACCGGTGGTCACTGGTAGAAGCGCTAGCGAGAAAGGGCTGTAACCGTATCATCATATCGAGTATCGAGAGGTTGGAAAAGAAGAGTCGAGGGTCTTCAACTCACGAACTCATGAATTGTGAGTTGCGAAAGGCGCTTGTGCCAAGTCCAGTTGTGGTCGCGTGGTGGTGAAGCTCGCACCTAGTGCTTGTTCGCACAGGTAGAGTTTCCAAAGGCCCTGTGGATTCATTGAAGGTTCCAGAGGGAATCAAAGGAGCCACTTCGACTCAAGGAGATTTGAACGATCCTGTGAGCGGATCTCAGCCCGAGGGTTGGGGGATCTGCGTCAAGTGGTATCAGAGCCTGACTCTATTTGTATATCGCAGGCAGAGGTAAAGGGAAGGTAGATTATTAGGACTCTGTGGTGATTTTTGCAAGTATGAAATAGTCAAGAAGACAGTTAGAGGACTGTAGGGGACGCTGGAAGCAATCAGGGTTGCAAAGTGGCAGTAGGCTTGCCAGGAGTGCAGACAGAAGGCAAGAAAATGGCTACTGAAGGCCATAGACGAGGTGGAAATAAGAACCACCAGTAGCCAAGAAAGGATGCAGTGGATAAAGAGCTCACTGAGATAAGGGAAAGGATGGAGGAACTTGCATTGTAGATGCAGTAGGATGCAAGATCACATTGGGTGTATGAATGGCCCGTGAAGACAAAGGTAAAATGACCAGTCAGGGAATTAGTGGTCAGAATATAGCAGAGGATGATGAGAGGATGGTTGAGGTATGATGAAAGCCTCAGGGATGAACCGATGGAAATGGTTCATGCATGTGAACCAGAGGCTAGGATAAATCTCAATGATGAGGATAAACTGAGATCACTAGATGATCTCATAAACTTCTAGGAGGGTAGAACAGAAATTCCCAGTTGCCAAGAAGGCAATGAAATGAGGTCATTACGGGATCTTATAGACTATCATAAGGACAACAAGGGAATTTCACATCCTAGGAGGGCAATGAGATGAGATTACTGCGGGATCTCATAGACTGCCAAGAGGGCAGGACCAGAAATTTAGATTTCCAGGAGGGCAATGAGATGAGATCCGAGGGTCTCATAGACTGCTAAGAGAGAAGTAGAGAAGAAATCCCATACTGCCAAGAGGGAAAGGGAGAGAATATGAGATCAGATTTGCATTCATATCAGCAAGGACAACTGACAGAGAAGGAGGATCAGAGGAATCGTCTGATGATTGGGGGAATAGGGATATTCCTGCCACATCACCCGGGGGAGGAAAAAGTCTGTGTTGTTGAAGTAGAAACAAAAGAAAGACAGCTAGCAGAGACTGTCATGGAAGAAGAATTGGAGCAGATATCAAAAGTTGCCCAAGCAGAAGAAGGAAATGAGCATTCCGAGGAATGGCTCAAATTTTTAAGCCAGGAAGTTGAAATGACCACAGCACTAAAGCTTGCAGCAGGAGAAGAAGAAGAGGAAGAAGAAATCATAGATTTTGCTGAGATGTATCAAGAGTTTGAAGCCCTGGAGAGAAGGGTGAAGGTGCAGGGAATACACATCCAACAGATCAAGTTGGAAGTAGATGAAGGTGAATTCTAGTCTGAGGAGAAACTAGAGAGAGCTAGAGATACACCAGCAGGAGAGTTGGCAACAACAAGACTGTCATAGGGAGAAACTAAGCAGTAGCTCAGTAATGAGATTGTAGAATTGGAATCTTCAATAGAGTGGAAAGTTAAGACCACAAGAGGTGGAGGAGATGGCATGGGGGATCATGATGATCTACCCATTTGCAGAAAAGAAATGCAGTCGAGGAGACTGCATGAACAGAGCTAGCCACTGGAGTAGTTGGACGAGGAGATAGAACAACTCAGAAAGATGATGTTGAAATCAATAGAGGATATTAGCAGAGGGAAGCTAAGCAGCAGAGATACTAGAAGGGAAGCAACAACAAAGTAGCAGCAGCAGCAGAGAGATGGAGTAGAGATACACATCCAGAGGACTGTTTGGGATCCAGGTGGATTTCAAAAGCGGCGTTGGGGATCTCATGAGTAGGAGCTCATGAATTTTTCGCAGCAGAGGAGTATTATGCAGGAGCATCACTCCCAAGCCAGCCATGCACCATCCATCCAACAAACACATTCAAAGCGTGCATTCAAGCAAGAGAGGTGTCAGTCCTCTCACATTTTGAATTTGAAATTGTATTAAATGTATGTAAGGATGGTAGAGCCAAAGTCGTGCCTTTGAGAAGGCGTTAGGTAGAAGTAGCCTTTAATGGTTGTAAGGCTGGGATCTAGCTCTGATCTGTACTAGACAACCCATTCAATGTAAAGTTAATGTAATTGAATAGAGTAGATGAGATGGAGGGAAGAGCTCGAAGAGCCCTCTCATGTAAAAGATCTTGGATCTTATTTTGAGAAGGTAGTTAGGAGAGCTCTGTGTGAGAGTCTATGAGAGTAGTGTAGATAGAGAGTAGAGAAGGAGCCAAGACTCTGTAAAATTCTAAGCTCAAGAACACCTTGTAAAGAAGGCATCTCATATTAATACAAACAGAGCAGTTTTTCCTGCATGTTGTTGTCCATATGTTTATGAGTTCATGAATGAATGTCTTTATGTGTTTATGATATGTTGTAGATGTATGTTAGGTATGCATTTGCAGGGACAAATAGGTTCTTCTATCTATGGACTCTTTGACTTCAGGTTTGGGGTTCTTTGAGGCTTCATGCCAAGAGGATGTGATAGAACGTTTCGGGTTCTGTAAGCCAATGCAAGGAATGCACTTCTAAATTCTATGAAATTTGGACAAGGACGTGCTAGGAGGGTGCACCTACTGAGCTCACTGGCTCAAGGAGTAAACCTCATGATTGTTGAACACCTTGGAGGAGGAACTGTGTAGAGGAGGACACAGTAGAAGACAAAATAACTGAGGGGTTTTGTAGAGCTCTACCAGGAGGGCATCGAGCACATGCACAGAGTACAGAGGAGAACTCCATTGTGGGTTCAAGGAGAAATTAGAATCACTGAGGATTCTAGAAGCTCTATAAGGAGGGCATTGAGTGGGTATTAGAGTGCACAGGAGAACTCTATCTTGAGTTCAGAAAGAAGACATAAATGTTGAATCTTCTGTAGAGCTCTGCCAGGAGGGCATTGAGTGAGTGCAATAGTACACAGAAGAACTCTTTTGAGTTCAAACAGAAGAGAAGCATCCAAGGAAGAAGACCTTCACAGGGTTGTTGAACACCCTGCAGGCTCAGCAAGGAGTGCTTGAGCAGGAAGTTGCCAGAGGGAATTTCCATCCTTTCAAGGAGAGAAAGGGAAAAAGACTTTATATGTCTAAGCAACAGAGAAGCTCAGGATGGATAACACCTTCGTGAGTGCAGGGACCCTACAAATAGTGCAGAGGTCGAAGAATCCTTTAAGGATTCAAGGAAGATAAAGCTCGGGAGAGACAGTGCCTTTGTGCACAGAGCAATAGTTGCAAGGAGTGCAGGAAGTCGGGGAAACCCTTCAAGGTTTCATAGTCCCAAAGCTTAGTAGGGAAAGTGTCCTCAAGAATGAAAGCAATACCAAGGATACAAGGTTCACAGAGAAACAAAGGCTGAGACCTTTGATACTTTGTAAATCTTCCAAGGAGGAGGAAGAAGTGAAATCTCGGGAGGGAGCTATAGTTGTCGTTGATTCAGATCTAGAGAGGAAGATCTGGACCATTGAAGTTTCACATCTAGGTGGCATAGGAGAGCACAACGGAAGAGAGATATCTTGGCCATCAGATCTAGAACAGACAGTCGATAACCATCAGATCTGGGAGGAGCTACACGATATTTAATATCATATGCATAGAGGAGAAGAACCATGAAATCCTGAAAGGATCAAGACCGCCCATTGTTGAACAAGACGCATGGCGGTAATCTAAGGACCCATCAGGGTTTTAGATATTGGTATTTTGAGAGGTAAGAGTCAAGAGGGAGGAAGTCTTGACTCATGAAGTCCCGAAGACATCAGAGCCATCCATATAGGAGGACGTGTGTCACAATATCCTCGTATCTCGAGGATTCGACATCGACGAGCAAAACAAGGAAGTCGTTTGACTTCATGACTTGCGAAGTCCCAAAGGAATTGGGACTGTCCATTTTGGAGGACAGGTGGTAGAGATCTGGGTCCAAGGGTCGGGGGATCTGCATCAAAAGGTATATCATTATGTCAAATAGACTTGATCTATTGGTAAATAATTTTATCAATAAAGGATGACACCATATGGCCTGAGTCTACATTTCTTGGTCCTAAAACCTTTGGTTCTACTTTGAGCATGCATGGATAGTATGTCTTTGGAAGATCAACATAAAATACTATATGCATACCAAAAAATGGTGGAAGGTTGAACTAGAATGAACTATTTCATACTACCTTTATAATGGAGTAAGGACCATACTAAAGAGATTTTATCTTTCGATGATAACCTTTAAACTTTTCCTTTTGCAATTGAATCCAAACTTGTTTTTTGTCAATTGGATCTAGCTCGAGTGGTTGTGAGATGGAGTGTTATCCTCCCCACCTTGGTTTTATTCCTTTAAGGATATGCTAAAGCTTCAAGCTTATACATAATCCAATTTACCTTGGGTACCATCCTCATAATGAGGGAAAGTTCCTGGTGGGTTTCCCTAGGAAATGTATTACACAGATACAAAAAAAAAGAAAAAGAAAAAACCAGACTTGGTCACAATATTGGAAAGATGAGGTATTATATGTGCATTATGTCTCTATTTTTATTTTAACTACGATCACTGTGAAATAGACTAAACCTACTCATGGATTAGAAGAAGTTTCTTAATAAAGGTATTGGCCCTATCTCATTCTTTTGTGATCTTTGAAGTGGAGTATGTTTATGGTGGTAGAAGTGCAACATCAATAGGACTATTTGGTTGAAAATGAAAGAAAGCATGGAAGGGACTATGGTTAGTGAAACTATGAAGTATACAATTATCGACGTTTAACAAAAGTTATATTTTCATCCTACGTATAAGGGTGCACAATTGGTTATATCTATGAAACAAGTGTACTAAGGTTAAATTGACAACTTCAATTTGACCATCAATCTAAGGGTGGAAATTTGTGGAAGACATTGGCCGTTGTGTCAGGCATAGTCCACTAGGCATACCAAAAATGGATAATAAGCATAGAGTCATGGGTTAAAACTATAGAGGGAAATCCCAAATTATACAAACAAAAATGAAGAAAAATAAGCAACATTAAAGGTTGCAGTATCCTTCTTACAAGGAACCATGATGGCCATTTTAGAAAGTCAATTAAAACCAAAAAATATGCGGTCATGTTAAAATTTAGCCATTAGTAAACCATAAACTTACACTAATAGATTCCTAAGGTCTAAAGGACACAATCAAAGGATCATACATAGCTAAATGGTGATTTATCACAACACAAAATTTGAGGTGGTTCTCAACATCATGTATCATACATGGCCAATAAAATTATCGTTGTAAAGTTGCAACTATATTTGATATGATAAAATGTCCAACCAAATTTAAGAAATCAGATTACCAAATAAACAAATGCCTATATTCACTTGCAAGTGCACACATCTTATCAAGTCAATAGAGAGGATCTTTATGCAAATGAAAACAAATAAAATTGATAATAAGGCCTATGGAGGTAGTGTATCATCCTTGTTGAGTGATTGTATAAAATTCTGCAAAATTTGTGTGTATTGTAGAACTCTGGCCATTTTTTTGTATCACGCCCTTTTGTGTCAAGAACCACTACCAATGCTATTGGTGTTCGACTCAAATAATAGTGTACCTTGTTATCTCTTCAATGTAAATGTTTGATAACCAATTGGAATTGGTATCAAAAAGTCTATTTCATATGTGGTGTGTTCTCAAGTTTTCTCTAGGTTTGTATGAACTAAAGTGGTTTATGGTTAGAATGAATCATGAACTATTTTCCCTACACATAGTGTCTCCACTGGTGAACTACTTAAACAATGGAGTACATATCTCTATCATATTTTAACAGTTGTGGAATATGTCATTGAATGTCCCTAATTAAAATGCAGTGGAATGATGTTGTTGTGTCATATCAAGACCCATCCCATAGTCATATGCATCATCTTATATATCAAAAAGATGATCTATATATAGTAGTGTAAGCATAGGTGCACTGCATAGCTTTGACCTCTTAACTTCTTCAAAATCTCATTGTTGCACCTTGATATAGATGATGAAGCCTTGTTTCCTCAAATTCCCTCTTAAGATTTAGTTAAATTGTCAAGTCAAGTGTGAGAATATTGGAATAGAGGGCCTATAGAAATTAACCAATACCAACAAAACTTGAAGTTATATGATATTATTTAGCATATACCAATAGAGAATCACTACCAACTTATCAAAATCAACTCGGATTCCTTCCTGGACAATTTCAAACCCAATGTAACCAATGGATGGCATTGCAAACAAACACTTGGAAAGGTTTGCCTACAACTTATACAACAAAGAGTGTGCAAAACCTAGTACAAATGTTGAATATGCTCATCTCATGATTTGTTGAAAATCAATATTTCATCAAGGTACACCACCATGAGTTCATTCAAGGATGGTTAGATATGACCATTCATTAATCACAAGAATGTTGTAGTATATTTAGTAAAACAATACATCACTAACCACTCAAACACTTCTTCTTGGGATTTAAAAACAATATTCCATAGATCTTCTAAGTATATTTGAACATGATGATAGACTATCTTGAGATCAATATGAAAGAAGAATTGAGTTCCTCAAAGTTGATCCAAAAGGTCATTAATTATCGGAAAAGGATATCATTTTTTTACTGCTATCTTATACAATGCTCTATAGTCTATAGCTAAATTCCACATGTCATATTTCATAGGAACCAAGACTATGGGACATCCACAAGGTTAAGAACTCAGTCAAATCCTTCTAACCTCAATGAGGTCTTGAATCTATCATCGTATTTCATCATTCTTCCATATATATTTGCGATAAAATGGCCCATTTTATAGTGGTGATCATACTGCCAAATAAATCTAATGGTGTACCACACAATGCAATGGTACTCCTTGTGGATCTATGAATACATCACTACACTATTTTAGGGTTGCATCTAATCACTAGCACTATTGTTTCCCAACATCTCATCCCTTTCTTGTTGAAAACAAACATCTGCCAAATGCATAGGGTTCTCTCACATCCCTGATAGTGATAACAACAAACTTTTGTGAATGTGTAATGATCTTCCAAGATTTCTTAGAAGAGATAATTTGTAGTTTTTGGAATATTGTAGACTTGACCATCAACAGAAACATACCACTTGAGGTTGTGCATATTAATTTCCATGTCAATCCCAAAGACATGGTTAACTACGAATAACTTTTCATACTTCCATCAATGCAATATCACATAGGAATTCATATTACAACATTGAATTTTGTACAAAACAAAGCATTGTTTCTTGAAAATCACTCCTTTCCATCTAAGAAGGCAAGGACATTATGTGTGATTATTGATGTTTAGTCTCAATTATATCTTCACTGCATAAACATAAATAATGTTCTTCACACTCCCACTATCAATGATAATATAGACATGGTTTCATGATTCAATCATAGATTGGTGTAATCATTAACCTATCTCTCTTCTTTCTCATAATTTGGAGTAGTAATACACAATTGTTGAATTGTCTTTGCTATTATTTCTTATTGAGTTGTGTCAATGGAATTTTTCTATGGCACTATCAAAGGGACACAATTGTCTCTTTCTAGACAATTTTGAGGCTATGGATCAGTGATGATAGCTTTCCATTTATCTATCACCGTGTTTGCAACCTACATTCTTCATTGGAATGGGACTTTGTGGTGTGATGTTCACATGAATTTATTAGATGAGAAGGATTCTTGGAACTACTAGAGGATTGGAATCTCTACATATACTAATTTGAGTTCCAATTGAACTTCCCTTTATTTATCTCCTCATCACCAATAGGCTTTGAGTTGGGAAATTTTCTAACTCATTGGCTTATGTTGTTTTTTTCCTCTACCAATGTGACTCTTCAAATCCTCCTTTAACTTCATGGTGAAAAATAAGCATCTTCATGCATATTGGTGGTCAACAAGACAATATTTTTCAGTATATTATATTGATGCAGGGTCACTTTAAACTCTACAATGTAGTTAGGAACCTAGTGGATTTGCTTCTAGTGCAACTGCTACCACTACATATACTCAACATGGCACATGTCCAATATGCATTCCCATGGAATCAAAATTTCCCTTCATGATTTTTTTAGTCCTTCTTACGTGGTCACAGTCTCACCCACTTCCTTCCTCTTCTAAGCAAATGATTACCACCAACAAAGTGGATTTGAGGTGAAGTTGAGGGTAGTAAATGAAACTTTATTCTCAATAGAAGAATTTTTCATAGAAAACTAGTGCTCCATTTGTTGGATACACTCACCCAAAGTAATTACATATATTTCACCTTCAAATAGTGGAATTCCAATACTTACTTTAAACTTTAAAAAAACTCCCCCATTGAATGGTGCATCAACTCTAGGTTTCAGATTTTGATGATTGCTTCCTACAAACATTATTATCCTCATAAATTTGAAACAATGGTCATACATGTCATCCCTATGCCTTCATGTCTCTTCTTCTACCATGTTTTTCACATCTACCATGGTGGAACAAGTTAGATTCACTTCTCCCATTATGTAGTTGAGTCAATGCATGGAAATGTTGTCGAAGGTAAACAAAGGAAATCACCCTTTAATTTTAAATATGTCAAGCACTTTCAAACTAACATAAGGTATAAATCATCCATATGCTAAAGAAAACATAATAGAAAAGGGAAAAGAAAATCTTCTCTTTGATATAAACCAATCTAAACTCCTAGAAGGGTTCATGGGACACATGGTTGAGTATAGAATTCAATCAACTTATGATAAATGAGAAAATGAAAATTAATGCAAGCATAATGATTCAAGCCATTGTAATAGAAATACAATAAAAAATAGATAACTAAGATCTGAAAAAATTTGTTAACAAAAATAGAACTAGATTGTCCAACCCATGTATATCACACTAAACTATCATATTTAACATACCCCTGTATATAACTAAAATAACATATTTAACATGAGGAGGGTTGGTTACATAATGCCAAGAATATCAATGAATCCACAACCACACTTACAATGATTAGCAATGAGTAGTATAAGTTGAAATGACGCTTAACTAAAAACACTCAATCATGAATATATTTTTGACCCTTTGTTTGGTAAATTTCAAATATAAAACTTATAGTCGAATAGGTTCACCATACCCAAACTTACTGTCTAAACATCACTGATAGAAACGCCATCATTTCCTTCTCAATGAAAGGAAGTGTAGAACTACTTTCATAAAACATAGGTGGCATAACAAACTAACAACATCTACTTGACAAGATAAATGAAATAATGCTAACAAGACAAAAAAGGTTAACATAATACACAAGGAACAAATGTAATGATGCTAGCTTAAGATGATGAAATTCATAATGTCAACATGGCATGACCATTGACAATATGAAATAGGGCTCCTAGAAATGCATACAAATAACACAAATCAATGAACATATAGGAAGTAGAGAAAATAACACAATTTAAGGGGAAAATGACCACATCATTTTCTCTTCACTCAAGATCCTTTGTATTGGACATGTTGCAGATTACTTCATTAGAATCATGCTCTGCATGAATAACATAAAAGTTATAATAATTACAAGGAAAACACCAATTAGTGAATGTTTTTATGGAACTACTTCTCCCTTCTCCATTTTTAGTGCAGGTTTCTAGTAAAGGTAGGAAACCATAGGTTTTCGCAAAAAAAAAATTATTGATACACCTAAACTGTTATGTTGCACTATGTTTCTAGAAAAGGCATGCAACCAGATGTTTTGGCAGAAGTTTTTTCTATTGATGAACCTAAATTATTATGTTTTATCGGTGCCCTTTAATATCTAAAGCATTGGTGATCCATGGATACAAGTGCATTGGAGGAACAACATGTCAAAAATACATCAATTCTAAACATTGGTCAAGACACATTGATGATCCACATTGGTCTAGGTGCACCAATGCTTCTATACCAATGTGCACCCAAGTGTAAAAAAACACAAAATACAGTAGTGCTCCACTTTGGTTCCAAAAAATTTGTGCTCCATGAC